>DF240162.1:0-48050 GCA_000507305.1 Breviolum minutum Mf 1.05b.01
TATCATACATATTATAAATATCATTTTTAGATATATTACATATTATACATATTATATATATATATATATTTTCAAATTAAATATATATATTATATAGATTTTATATTGCCAATAGTATACTACTATACCTGACAACATACGTATCCACGTATTGACGCACGACTTCTCCGTTTCTTGAATTTTGGCGAGCTTGGTCTTGAGGATTGGCTTGGTCTCAGTGCTCTTGTGCAAGCTTTGGGTCACCTGATTTAAGTGTGAAGAGTTGACATCTCAAAAGGCAGTTTTGCGGCACCAAAAAACACTCAGATCATCATTCTTGATTCAAGTAGTGAGATCCACTGTAGTCACTATTGTTTTCGGATTCTTTTGGTCGTGGCAAAAACACCCATCCATTGACCAAAAATCTTGGCGACCGGAAATTCAAATTGCTGAGGCTGGGGCACGAGTGGTAGCATTGGAGCCAGCACCGCCCAACTTTCGATATTTGTTGTGGAATCTGCGGGTGCGCCAAACGACGACTTTGGGTGATCCAAAGCTACTTTTTCTGGAAAAATTGGGGCGGGGTGGCTGAAGATTTGTGGGCTCTGATTTTGAGATGGCAAAGTAAGAACGTGTTTTTCGTAACCTGTTTGCCGCAATCTACATAAAGAAAATATATCTATATACTATCATATACACTTATACGAATACATGTGCAGATACATATACAGTACTTCTACATATCCAACATTTCTGCCCACGTTTGATTGGTCCCTGGCTTCCAGATCAACCATGTGACGGACTGTGCCGTGATCCCAGACCTTTTGGCTTCATGGGTGTGCTTGAATCTAACGCAGGGGCCTCCTCAAATATCTTGCATCCAATAGTGGTACGGTAGCTTCTCAGGCAGAATCAACAAGTGGAGTCACCTAGAAACGTACTTTGAGCGCAAACTTTGTGTTGCCAGGATCAGTAACTTGCGCACTGCAGGCTTCCCTGATTGAAATTTGTTCCAAGGTATGGCCTTTGAATGTAGCCGCTGGAGCTTCACCATCTGCAGAACGTCACTTCTTCTACTCGCCCACGTGCTCGGGAATTGGTGGGTGGATTTCTCAAGTCTTACTTAGTCTTGCTTCATTTGATCCCGCTGCTATTTCACCACAGTTTTTTGACAATTTTTGCAGGTATCCAACGTGGTCCCAATATTGCCTGGAGGATTGTCAAGATGATGATGACTCCTGGCGTGGCGGGTACGGATCCTCAAAAGGCTGCACTTTACAAGTGATTGGAACCATGAACATTACCCAGCAAAAAGGTGACAAAGGTATCCAATGTGGGGACAAGTGATTCTATTTTGGGTTTTTCTCTTAGGAGATCTTGGTAGATATGGATTGGACTTACTGAACTTGTGAGAATCCTGGTCACGAATTGTGGAGAATGTTGCAGATTATATTCAGATTTTTGAGATTGTGAAATTCTTGTGTTGAACTCAGAATGGAAACATTGAGGTTTACAGATTGGCAGCTGCGTTTCTCTGCACCCATCGTCAGTTTGGCAGAAGTAGTTTGGGCGTTCGATCCCCGGGAAAGGCATTGGATGGATGGGAGTGGCAGGAGAGGACAAAAAATTGGAACTGGAAACACCGTACTTGGTAACCTATTGTGACTTTGAAGTACAAAGACTTATCCAAAACCAATTGGAGTTGAACACATTCCTAATCTTCCTTGCAAACGCCCTTTCTGTCATGCTTTTGAGAAGCCATCAAGTTATTGGATGACTTGCAAGCTCCAACGAGGGCTCCTGAATGATCAGTCTCTGTCTGTCTACATCTCTCCATTTCAAGGCTTGGCTTCAGCCGCGTTGATTTCCTCAAGGTGCAAAGATTGAGTGTCAGAGAGCGACATGGATTTGAGGACCAACAAAAGGAGGATAGGATAATGTGTGCTCGGTACTCAGCTTCTTCAATTGTCCAAAGGGAATACAATTCAGGATGTTACCCAGCTGAAATGGGTGTTGACATTGCAGGTACAGGGCAGTCATATTTGTGCTAAGGAGATATAGTCTGTTTTTTGTTTGGTCTTTGGTGTCTTTTGACTCTTTGTCCTTTGAGGTGGTTTTTATGCGTTCTTTCCAGATTTATCAAGCTGGCAAGCTTCATGTTGCATCTTTGTTGCGACAAGAAACTGAAACATATGTGGATGAAAGTTAGGACGGAGGATGGCAGCTTTTGATTTCAGGAACGTGAACAAGTTCTGTTCGTATTGGACATTCTTTGACTCCTCAAGATGCTCCACAGCCAGGTGGATTGTGAAGGATGCGAGTGGGAGATCTTTGCTCCCTATGCCTGGGAGCGGTTTGGGATGAGTTTCAAGGGTGCCCAATTGGAGTGATTTCTGTTGTGAATGAGTTTTTTGGGCGACCAGGTCCTACAACTTTTTAAGCTCCTTGTGAATTTACATTCTTCCTGTCTTCAATGCTCAATGATTGCGAGGAGCGTCTCCGACACCGGATCAGATATGTGTTGCTGGCATGATTGTCTAAAAACTTTCTTTGCATCAGATCTGGCTACGTATCGGGTTACTTCGTCACTCCGGACAAATCGGGTTACTTCGTTACTCCGGACAAGTTAAAAAAAAAAGTACGCATTGCCGAGCATTCTGCAGCGTTGGAATGAAGAAATGGCCAACGTTGAGGTACTTGTACCCTCATTTGATAGTAGCATTTACAACTACAATAGATAATCCATATACATGTGATGGATATGCCATACGCAAACAGCATAGACCCAAATGGCATTTTTTGCATCAATGGCAAGTCACAGGGCCCGCAGGTTGCCACAGAGCTTCACCGTTGGGCGCTTCCCAACGATGCGGATGCAGGTTTAGAAGATGCTGTTCGAGAGTTGAAACCTCAGCCAATGGCATTTCCGCAATCATTTGCAATTGGCAATGGATCTTGGTAGTCTTCGTACGGTGCGAGAAAAACCTGGTCCAATTGGAATAATGATTTGGACTTTGGACGCTGATTTCTTCTTTCTACTAAAACTGAAGAAGCGAGAGTTGTGATGTAGTAGAGCCACATCGACCACAGAACTCAGTGAAGGTTCTATGGCATCAATTGTTACGTGGGAGGATGCGATGAAATCACGATTTGTTGAGGTTCGTGTGCAGACATGAAGTGGTGAGGGAGAACTTTTTGTGCTCTACCATGTGATGGCGTGCGGAAAATAATACCCCACTTGTTGGCAGCGAACTGGTTGCTAGCTGACTGCATGAACAGGACCACTTTCCCTGAGAAAGACAAGTAATGCCAGGCTTTCTGAATCCGCAAAGAATACCGAGTCCAAGAACCCAGACTTTATATTGTGTATGTATTGTATTATTGTACGTCTCGTAAAAGCGTGAAACATTCGATTTGCCATTATATTTGATCTACTGTAATCAGGTTGGATCCTGTGGCCGTTTCGAGTCAAGGTAGTGTCGGTGTTAGATTTTGGTTTCCGGTTCAACAGCGCAAGCACTGCTTTCCACCCAACCGCTTTCCAGTTTTACTATGGAGCTCAATGGTACCGTCAAGGCCTTCAATCCTCACAAGGGCTGGGGCTTTGTGGACTGCAATGGGCAGGACATGTTTCTGCACAAAAAAGACCTGAAGGGCTTTTGCCCATCCAAGGGCGATCAAGTTCAGTTCACGGTTGGCCAGACAGAGAAAGGTGCCGTGGCAGAAAATGTCAAGGTTGTCTCTCCACCTGAGGAGACTTCCTACTATGGCTCAATCAAGAGCTACAATCCCAGCAAAGGATTTGGATTCATTTCCTCGGAGGCATTCCCAGACCAAGACGTGTTTGTTCTTCGGTCGGAGCTTCCTGGTGGATTTGGACCAGAGGGAAGCCCCTGCAAATTTAACGTCTCCATGGATGAAAAGGGGCCTGCTGCAAAGAAAGTGATGCTTTTGGGTGCAGCTGGCAGTCAGGTTCAGCAAATGAAATGGATGATGGGCTATGGTGGCGTTGGCAAAGGCTTTGGCAAGGGCTTCGGTAAGGGCAGTGCTGACAAGACATGTTGGGACTTGAAGAAGAATGGCACCTGCACAAGAGCTGCTGAGGGCAAGTGCCCATGGGAACCTTGTAATGGAGCAGCTAAGGCAGAAGCTTGAAAGCTAGAAGCTCTACTGGGATCGGCTGTGGAAAGGCAGCTGCATTTGCATTGGAACTTCCTCTGACTTACACCAGCCATGTATCTCCTAGTTTTGTCTCTGCAGTTTGTAGTTACCGTTTGCCTTGAGCAATTGAAATCTCATGGCACTGATCAGATGACCTTAACATCACCTGAAATGTCGACTTATTTCGTGACCCCGACCAGCAACCATTTCTACCAGGGACTCCACATCAGATGCTTTCAATTTTTTGTTTCCACTAGAAAGACACTGTGTTGGAAAGGAAGGCATTTCCTGAAGTGGCTGTGTGAGATACATAGCAACGCAAACGTGGTTTTGAGCAGCGCTCCATTTGATAAATTCGCTACCAGAGTCAAAATGAGCCACGTTGTCTTTTGAATGACCGACCTCGGTGTTTGATTGCTGTGATTTCATTTCTTAATCTGCAATCTTTCAATGTATGACGCATAGCTTGATTCGCTCGATGCACCGGTATGGATGGTTTGATATGGTTTGCTTTGTGCACAGAAGCATGGTTCATTCTGAATCCTATCGCGGCCGTTTCGAGGCAGGTTGGCACAAGTCAAAGATCCAACCATGTTGTAGTTCGACCCAGTGGCCGGTGGAAGTGTTTTGTGGGGGGATAGGGGTGTCCGGGAACATTGCCCGGCTCCATTGCGGAAACCATGCCAGGCATGGGTAACTGTTTCAGTGTATGAGTGTATCAACTGTGCATCACCACAAAATACATGCATTCTTTGCAGGATTTGTCTCGTGAAAACACATTGAAACATCGAATTCTCGATGATGGGATGGATTTGGATGGATTTGGATTTTCGCATGATTGTAAACACTTCGCTCTGAAGGCAATGGCATGGTTCAGCTAATGTCGGGCATTGTGCACTGCTGAGAAAGTGAAGAGGGAGCAACGGACAAACTCTCTGACTCATTCGGACTATATGAGGTTGAATTCAATTTGAAAACACGTTTAAGATTCGACTTACTGGCTTGTGGAATCTTGTTTATTCTTCTTGAAAGCACTTGGTATTGTCTAGAGTAACCCATTTGTGAAGTTCTGACTTTCTCAGGTGAGTGCAACGGCAGATGCTACTGGCCGCATGGAGAAATTCACGGAGCTGGTGTGGTGACCCAAACAATCTCAACTTGCACCATATTTTCTCGGCAGTGTAACTGGGGGGAGGTCCAGACCCAATTTTGAATCGTTGATGTGGTTGAAAACTGTATCAGAAGTAGTTGGTGCGGAAATTAATTACAAGTTTTCTAGATGCACTATATCACAATGTGTTCTAACAATGTTGCACTCATGGGTTGTTTTTCTGTATTTATGATAAAACAGCAGGTGAGAAGCCTAGTGGACCAGCACGACGTTCAACAGTTGAAGGCTGGGTTGTTGTTGATTTGGAGGCAGTTCCTAGAGGTCAGGTAAAGGGTCGTGGACCAGTTTGATGTCAGTCTTGATAGAACTTTGAAGAAGCCCCCACAAGTTCATACGGTACACATTGTTCAGATTCTTGTCGTTGCCGTGGTGCAATTCATGATTGAAATCCAAACTGATTTTGTTTCCCATTCATTGGTGACACATTCCATTAATCGGAATTTATATGCAAATCAATCCCTTCAGCAATGAATAAGAAAACCCTCTCCGGTATCAGTACGTTTGCCCACAGCACTGATGGAAAAAATAAATCGAAAATGACCGAGCCGAGCTTCAACAGGATCTGGTGGACTGCATGCTGGCGGAGGACAACTCTTTGTGTCATCAAGTCATTCGTCGCTGACAAGTGGCTGTTAATGGCAAAGCTTTAAAATGCTTTAAATCTCCATTCACAGAATACAATGACAAAGTTTTGCCTCAGGGCATTCTGTTGCAGGAATCCAGCTTCGCCCTTTTTGCACGCCCTGTGCTACAGCAGGCCAGGAACGAATGATTTGAAGTGATGAGTGATGATGCAGTTCCTCAGAGTGTATGCGAATCACAGATCTTCGCAGTGCTAGGTAGCTGAACAGATGGAAAAGCTCAAGAACACTGAATTGAAGGTGACCGAGGGATTCGAGAAAATCTGCATATCGCAAAAGAACATTTCAGTCTGTCGGAACTCAGAAGGAAACAGTGTTTATAGTGTTTGATGAGTAATGGTGAGGTACATCATGGTGGATTTTGGAGTCTAGAGCTTTTTAGTTTGGTCGGGGTACTTATGACACTTATGACTTATGAACAATAGAATTTGCGAATTCCACCTGAAGGAGCTGGCTCGGCATACCTTGGACCGCTTGCGTGGCCGCGTTGTATCCTTCGAAGAGGAGGTGGGCATGTTACCGGAAATAGCGGGATTACGAAGTGTCAAAGGTAAACATGTCCAACATGATACATCATCATTATCATCATCCTCCTCCTCCTCCTCCTCCTCATCATCATCATCATCATCATCAGCCTCCTCATCATCCTCATGGTCGTCAGAGTCATCATAGCCAATTGCATAGTGTCACCCAGGGTTTATTTGGTCAGGGGTGGCGTTTCCTATGTTTTCCTTCCTTATTTTCCCTCCCAGATGTGCTTTAGGACTTTGTGATGCGAGAACTCCTGTCTGAAGTCTTTCAGGCCGAAGGGGTGCAGGGCTCAGGTACGAGATCGGTAAAACACACAACACATTGTGCCAAATGCTCAAGTGGCGAAAACAAAAACTGCTGTTGTCATTGTGCAATGGCTAGACGGCTAGACGGCTAGAGAAGATTCTTAAGGACTGGGCGGAGGCAGCAAAATGCTTGGCTGCCATCAACCTCGAGTCAGGAGGGGCTAGATCCCTTTCTAGAAAGCGTGGAGTGTTTTTTTTCCATTTGCATCTTTACATCTTCTTCAGCAACAACTGTTACCAGCAGCACATGACTGTATGTATGCAAGGGCTCCAAGGCTTGATTGCGGATACACTTTCTTTTATACTTGGTTGATTCCCCAACTTAGGACTTTTTTTGACCCTTTCATCGACACCCCCAGAAGTTCATGACAGCTTTCGGCAGGAACTCGATGTCGAACCCCGCTTCAGAAGGTGCCAATAATGGTTGGGTCACTGGTTTTGGGGATGCAAAGATCACCTCAGCCTGATCTTCCATGCAAATGTGGCCGTTTGCGGAATGTCAACCTTTTTTTGGGGTAACAGCAGATCCACATGAACATCCTGTGAAAGTGGGACACTTCTGGTGCAGGCGGAAAAGTATGTGAAGATTGCAGAGTTGTATTTGGAGGATGAGGACCCAGTAGCTGCAGATACCTTCTGCTCTCGAGCAGCGATGGTGATGCATGAGGCCAGGCAAGCTGGTGCGTTTCAGATTTTTTAAAAGTGTGTTCCTTCCATCTTTCCATGATTTTTGTGAGGTGAATGACACCCCGCTACTGCTTCGCTACCGAGTTTGCCATGTCAGCAGCTCAAAAGCAAAGTGGCAAAGCTTGGAGGAGTTATACAGCCTTTTAGACTGCCATAGAGACCGATTTCTTGATGGGAAGTTGGAGACTTGAAAGCTTGGATTTCTAAGGCTAGAGTTCTGGATAGCAAGAGGACAGCTTAATGGCAAGCAGATTCTCAGTCTCAGATGTTCAAAGCCATCCTGTGTTGCAAAGCCTCTGTATCTACAAATCAAAAAGATGAATTTATGACTGCCGGTAAAATAGATATGATATGATATTGATTGTACTTGCCGTACTTCATTGTAATTCATGTCACGTCGTTCCTTGCGCTTGGGGTAGAGGTATGGTAGGTTCTCATCCCATTTCCAGTTGCATGTCCACTTGAAGTGGAAAAAAATGTGGTTTCACGACATGCTGTCCTCCCTGCCGACCTGGCTCCAGCCTTTCACATATTAAGCGAGCAAGTTGCGGCATGAAATGCATCAACCAGAGAGGTAAGACAATGCAAGTTGATTTAGATGAGTGGACATGTACAGCGTGTACAGCACTACATGCAGTTTTTTTCTTGGAGATGTCTATATACACAGCATGAATATGAGAATATGAGGAGATGTAAACAAACATAAAGCATTGTTTATGATATTGTATTCCTAACGTAAGACTAGGCAGATCTAGGCAGGTACTATTACTACAAGTACTGAGTCACATCATGAAATTGATCCTTTGCAACGCATCAAAGATACAAAGTGCTACGGCTGTCCTTCTGATAGAAAGAGTAGTATTCAGCATCAATCAGCCAATCATTGCGGGCTTTGCCACCCCACTTGGGGCCCTCACTCTTGGAGCATATGACCAATCCAGATGCAAGCCAGTTCTCCTTCACTTAGAAAATTGTTGATAGCTCTTCTTGGAAGTCAAGAGGCGTTGTTAACTGTAAGCCGCAGCCTAATCCGAACACAGAATTCATAGGTTCAACGTGATGCCATCTTCACCTGCCGCAATGCCGGGAATGCCAGTCTGTGGGGGCTGTGGCTGTGGGTGTGGCTGCGGAGCTTGTGGCAGCTGTGGTGGCTGTGGCAGCTGTGGCAGCTGTGGTGGCTGTGGCAGTTGTGGCAGTTGTGGTGGTTGTGGCAGCTGTGGCAGCTGTGGTGGCTGTGGCAGTTGTGGCAGTTGTGGTGGTTGTGGCAGCTGTGGCTGCGGAGCTTGTGGCGGTTGTGGCAGCTGTGGTTGTTGTGGCTGTAGCGGCTGTGGGGGCTGTAGCGGCTGCGGCGGTTGTGGCGGTTGTGGCGGTTGTGGTGGTTGTGGCTGTAGCGGCTGTGGTGGCTGTAGAGGCTGTGGCGGTTGTGGCTGTAGCGGCTGTGGCGGCTGTGGCAGCTGTAGCGGTTGTGGCTGTTGTGGCGGTTGTGGCTGTGGGAGTTGCGGTAGCTGTGCGAGTTGTAACGGCTGCAGTCCATGTGGCGGCTGCGGCAGCTGTGGCAGCTGTGGTGGCTGCAGCAGTTGTGGGGGCTGTGGCAGCTGTGGCTGCAACAATTGTGGCGCCGGTTGTGGTAGCTGCAATGGTTGCAGCACTTGCAGCGGTTGCGGCAGTGGTTCCTGTAGCGGCTGCAACAATAGTGGCAGCTGTGGCTGTGGAAACTGTATGCCCATGATGGGGATGTCATCCGGGATGCCAGGAATGATGTCAGGAGGGATGATGCCTGGTGGCATGTCTATGATGGGCATGAACCCCATGATGGCTATGATGGCGCAAATGGCTTCAATGGGGTCACCCCCTGAATCTGGAGATGAGGACGAGGAGGAAGAGGAGACCAAGAAGGCAAGGGCTCCGCTGTGCAAGGTTTAGATGAATTTGAGGAAGGCAAATTTTGTTGTAAAAAATGTCATGGATATAGAAAAGCCCATGGTGAAAAACATGAAGATAGATACGAAGAGGAACAGAGAAGAAGATATGAAGAAGATTAAGAGTACAGAAAAAGGAAGCAGGAACAAAGACGATTATTTGAAAATAAAGTTGTTTTCTGTTCTGTTTGTAAAAAGTCATTGAGTCAAACATACTATTATGGCCATATTAAAACAAAGAAGCATCAAAGAATTTAGAAAATCAATAAGGCAATACTTTAATACAGCGCTTTATTAAGATATTGTTTTTGGGTGTTGTTATGGTTTTGTGGTGATGTATGTGGTAGATGGTTGGTGGTGTATCTGAAAATAGAAACTTCTTGTAATGTCTTTTTTTTTGGATGTGTATATGGGTTGTAGGACTTCTCAGAACGAATGTTTATGTATTTTTGGAGGAGAGACAGACAACAAGACATGACAACTGTAGCGTCTTTGCATTGGTACCGCTCTGGCGAAGATCGTCTTGGCATCTCAGGACGAGGGTCCCGTTGAGCAGACCATCCGGAAAGGTGGGACATGAACGGGTTGACACTGGAGTGGCCATTTTAACAAGGGACGATTTTCAAAAAACTCACAAATCGACCTATTCGACCATGCTAGTGCATAGCAGTACTTGACATTTTGATACTTCTTTTTTGCTGTTTGTGAGGCAAAGGTAAGGGAAAGCGAGCCCCCAATGCTGAGCATTGCTTGCCACCTATCCATCCGGAGGCGATGGGGACAAACACACAACTGGGTCTCTCAAAATTGAGTCCGGATTGAGCAGTGTTGTGGCTGTAGCGGGCAAGTCTACATCAGACATTCATAGCACTTGGGGAAAGGAAATGTCATACCCAGGTTGCCGAAGGTGATGTGTTTACCATGAAGCTTCACCTCCTATAGGTCATTGACAACTTGATGTCTAGTCCAAAGTCCAAAGTGATAGAAATCAGAAAGAGCATTGGTAGGGCTTCGATTGCAACTGGGCCAGGTTGAGGCGCTTTGTAAGAAGTTTGGCATTGAAGAAAAGAGCCTTGGAGGGATAAGGTGGAGGTGGTCCATTCAATGTCCGTTGTACTGCACCAAGCTGGTAACCTGACGTAGCCTGAACTGTAGGAACCCCGGCGATCTCAATGTGCAATGTTCACTTCGAATGCACGCTGAGGATAATGCGACGACTGGATGATGCGATGAGAACCAGAGAGGATTCTTTCGAGACTGACCTCAAAGCTCTCTATGAGGCATCAAATCTTAGCTCCTTTTTGAACTGTCTATTGGCGCCCCTCCAAAGCTCAGCTAACTTTCCATTGGAAACTTGTTGTTTTTCCACAGGTCTGCGAATCAGCGAAGAAACCTTCAGGCTCACTCATGGCAAGGAAGCTCAGTGAAGGGGTGAGAAATCTCGAGATTCTCCAGATGGATGATGGTGATGATGGTGCAACCAAGGTGAAGATTGGGGAATTGGAACGAGGTTGCTTCACAGGAGAGGAAGTGTCGAGAAAACATACTCTGACACATTCAACAAGTTGAGGACACATATAGAAAAGAGGAAAGTTGATATTGGATACCTTGGATTTGAGTATCTCATGCTTCCTGTTATCAGCATCAAGCGACCATTCGGTTTTGTCAGGGACAGGCAGGATGGTATGAATGTTAAGACAGAGAGCTCTGAATCAACATGTCAGGTCCCCAAGTCGTTTGTGCCATGTCGGATTCAGGAGCAGGAAAGCTGGATCAATGCATGTTGACTTTCAGGACAGAGGCTTTGTGGCTTTCATAGATCCAGGCATTACGTCGCACTACGAATTCGAGATTCAGTCGGATTCCGGAATTTGACGAAGGTCCACAGTAAGTGAGCCTTGCATTCCAAAACGCACATTTTCCTAATCCAGCAATGGACAGGAGCAAGTACAAGCTTGATGATCGAGCCCACGCGAGGCAAGGTTTTCAAGATGCTTAACCAAGCAGGTGGAAAGAATCCATGAGGATGATTGAAGACGATAGACTGTTCTGGAGGATCAGATGATCAGAGTCCTCAGATTTCAATGACATAAATCATAAACCCATCTAAATCTTTGTATTTCCATTGTTTGAATCGTTTTATTTACATGTCGCTTCTTGTACTCCCAGACGCTGTGCCAAGGAACGCAATGAAACCTTTAGTTGAACTGTAATCTTCCCATGCCATGCTGCAAATGTTGCAAGGTTTGTAGAGGTTTGTCATCATCGCAGCCAAAAGTTGGATGATATCCGACAAATGGCACTATGGCTGCAGTGGGTTTTACAGCATGTTGGGAGCTGATGAATGACAACTCCCAACATGCCACGTTTGACAGGATGACACCACATGCGATTCACACCACATGCGATTGACATGACCTGCCATGGGTGAAAGCGTGGTTTGGTGCTTTGAACTCCAGGATCTTTGTAGGAAAGGATCCTTTCTGGGCAGATTCCATGGAATTCCAAACACTCAATCCAAACCACCAGTTAACCACTAGGTCACTTTTTGCTCCACAGCCTGAAGCCTCACCCACAGTTTGAAGTCGTTTCAAATTAGTTGCTCGTTTGAATCACCTGATCTTCTCGGGTTCACCTCCTTGCGCTGCAAGGAAAAGTACCTCAAGAACGCTCCCAATCCATCTCAGGCAAGTTTGGGCTCTAAAGAGGGGCAAGTTGAACTAGAATTTAGAAGCTCAAGCAAGACCTAGTGCATAGCACTTTGTTGAGCAGAAACCCAACTGAAACCTTGTGCCCTTTGTCCTTTGTGCTCAAGAAGAACACAAAGACTGGATGATGTTGGCAGGTCGTTATTCCCCTCTTGATGAGAATCGAGTTCCTCAGCAGCAAATGAGCATGCCTTCCAGAGCAGGATGTTCAATCTGAACCATGTGACATGAGTAGGTCACGGCAGTGCGGTTTGGGTTAATTTTTACACATGTCCTTTTGCGATATATTGTGGTTGTTGGATGCAGTGGTTTTCTCGGGATGCTGAGTCTCTTCTGCTTCACGCTGATGATTTTTTACATCAGCAACTATCATCATAATACATTTATCATCATTTATCATCTTGACGCCTTCCAACATGTATCCTAGGCATTTGACAGAATGAGACATTGGAAACTTAGATGATAGAAATCCACATCAATTTGGAGCTGTACAGTTGATGCCTCGATGTCAGGAAAGAAGGGCGCCTGCCTAGTCCAGAACGGAAAGACAAAGAAAAAGAACGTATAGGCAAAGTCCTGGTAAGGGTTGTGATCCATGCCTACACAGAAAGGCTAAGAAGGGTACGGATCAAATCAGTACATGTATAGAAACTGAAGCACTTGAAATTGCTGAATTGGCTGATCAAAATCTTCCCTTCTCCTGCACAGCTAGTTTTTAGCTCCCAATTTTCCAGGTAGACACCATGAAAGTCGTTCGCGTTCTCGGTCGCGAAAGAAGAAGTCCAGATCAAAGTCGCAAACCAAGAGAGCCGACCCGGAAGTCCTCACGACTGAAACAAGGATCCTCAACGCCTTTCTATTTTGTCATCTGTTTGAGCTTGTACCACATGAGTAGCTCTGGCTAAGATGTTGGGACCTTGGGTTTAGAGTCCAGATGGGTACGAATTCAGTTGATGTTATCATGTTGGACCTCAGCGCAGTCCCTGTTCAAGAAACCGTGTTGAGGTCTCGAAGGCGTGCATCTGCTTCTAGATCACGCTCATGACGAGGAGAAACAACAAGGCTTCGGATGTCAAAATATCTATGAATCAGCCCGAAACAAACGATCAATCACCAACCATCATGCATATTTGAATGGAAAACGCACAAAGTTGAAACACACAACTTAATTCACAATCTGCACTTGAAGGCCAACGCAATCAAACCGCATTGACAGAATGCACCATCATATGATGCAATATAAGCTGCACTACTGGTAATCATGCCAATCAGTTGTGCGGGCACTTACTGATTGACTCACCATTGCAACATCCTTCATGAAGCTTCTATTGTCGGCCCATCCAGGTACTCAAATGCACGACTGCCAGAGCGGAGTTTCACTGATCTGGCGTGTGTCGGTAGTGCCCAAATGCAGCATTTGGATGAGCAAAACATGTGCAGAGCTGTGCGTGGCTCATGGGTCTCTGATGAGAAGTGAGAGAAGTGAGATGCGTGAGATTTGCACCTTAGGAAAACTCCAAACAAGAGACACAGCTGGTACTTCAACTGACAAGTGTATGATGCAGTCTTGACTCATCAAATCAATCCAATCAGAATTTTCAGGATCAGATGCAATGGCAAAAATTGTGGGCACCACATAAATATCACAATGAGAATCATCAATTATCTTATCCTGTTTGCCATCTTTCAAGCAGCCACCACCACCACCACCACCTCATCATCATCATCATCATCATCATCATCATCATCATCATCATCATCATCATCATCATCATCATCATCATCATCATCATCATCATATTCCAAGTGCAACCACTTTTTGTTGTTTTTCGCAGGAAATTCTTGGAGGCGGCCTCCAAATACTGCGACCTCTCGCAGCAAACTTTTGGGGGTCAGATTTGTGAGGCGAGGTTGTTTGGGTGGGTAGTGATGAACATGGCTAGATGATATTGGTATATTTAACAAAAATTCAAGTCCAGGGTGTTGTTCTCGATTTGGATTTGATTCCAAGTTTGGTAGTTTGTGTGTCTCGTTGTGAACAGCCAGGCTGACCTGCTCCAGTTGCTGAAATGCGCCACCACCTCAGGAAAATTGCAGACATACAGACTCTAGATATGCCAATATTTAAATATATTTAAATGGTCTTGAAGTGTCAGCCTTTTCTTTTCATGTGCTTGCATGGATGTGAAACTAGAACAGGTACATACAGGTATACTGTAATGTATGTATAAAATTATAAAATGATTACACCTCCGGTTCACTCTCAAGCATATCCGGGCTGGAGGCAGTGACCTGTGCAATTTTGGCACCAGCAGGGCCACAGCGTTCCAGGAGCGTTGAATTCGCCTCTTGAATCGATTGCAATTTAGACTTACTTTTCGAAGTATAGGACAGATGAGGATTTCCCTTTTGTTTTGATGGACGATTCTTTTTGGTGAGCTTGTCAGGATATTGGCTTCACTGTGCAAGGATGAGAGGCTTGGCATTTCTCCCCAAGCTTTGAACCTTTCAGTCGAAGCACAATGAAGAAGCAAGAGTCCAGTGAGTCTAGTGCTTGCATTTCGACTCTAGAGGGATCCACTGTTGTGCTTGAGGCAAAAGTAGTTTTTGTAAAAGCTATTCATTGCTCATATCATCATTTTTGCATCCTCAAATTGAACAGGTTTCAGACTTAAAAGGCACAAACCAGAGTGGTGTTGGTATTCCAAATTGTACTTTACCTCACGTGTTGCCACTGCCGTGTCAACTTCGTACTATTTTTCTCTACAGGATCCGCGCAGTGGAGCACTTTGAAATCCTGCAAAAAATGTTTATGGCCGTTTGCTCAGAGTGCGAGCAAGATTTCAATCAAATGCAGACGAAACAGATTTGAAAAAGCGTGACACTGACGGTAACTTTCCTGGAATTTCTCCAGGAGTTTTTCTTTTCCAAAAAGTTGCATCTGATTTTCTTGCCAGACATCAAAAATCCCAGGAGCGCTTGATTCGAGGTTCTGAGGCACTGGAATTTGAAAACTTTTCAGAGGATACTGATACTTCATATCCATAGCAGGATACTTCAAGAGTCTTACCGTTACGCTGTTTGCACATGGTACAACATCCGAGATGCTCATGAAATAGCATGTGAAACAATGAGTCGAAGCCCGCCTGAGTTTGTACCTTCCAGCAAGATTTCCAGGTGCACAAGTTCGAGGATGGGCTGTTGCCGCACCAGAAGGCATGATGGGGACAGCAGATTTATCAGATTTGCCTTTGCAAAGAGGAGGGTATCTTGTACAGTATTGGAATGCTTTGGATGATAAGTTGTACCTCAATCACATCCCCTCTGCCCCTCTGCAACCTACGGCCAAACCAGAAAGACTTCTGAGAATCACAGGCAACAGGCCCAGATGGCTCCACAGTCCTGGAAAGGGCAGTGTCAGCTCCTTATTTGTTGATGTTCTTTGCAAGTGATAGGAAGATATGTAGAACGGAAAGGCAGTTTCAGGATAGTTTTCTGGATATTCTCTAGTTGCCTGATGGATTTAATCTCACAGGAAAGCCCGAAAGCAGCATTTGGAGTTGCTGTTGAAAGATTCAAACGACAAAAAGTGTTGCTTCCCAAGCCTCCATCGCAAGTTAAAGGAGTCAACCTTCGGGATGGTCATTTGGGGTGCCAAGGTTGCAGCACAATGTTCTTGCAGCTTCAAGAGTGTCTTGGATTCGTGTTTTTTTTTTCAAATGTGCTGCCCATCTCACCCCAATCTGAAGATCCCAGCTGCAATTGAGGTGTACAAAAACATGCGGCTTCCGCAGCTTGGGCATTTGCTGGAGGTCGGGCAGCTGTTAGGATTCTACTATTTGATGATCGCAGTTTTTATGCCGAGCAAAATTGTCGTGGATGGGTGACACTAACGAGGTGTCTCCTGAGCATGCCGAAAAGATTGCTGCCAAGATGATCGCAGCGGACTTGGGGGCGGGAAAGAGGTCTGTCATTTTTTTTAAAAAGGAGGCTGCCCTGTTTGATATTTCACATACAGGGTCACGAAGTGTTTCTTCATCAAAGGTTGGAGCAGAGATGAATAGGGTGATCGCAGCATTTTTTCCCCTTGTGAGCCAGACAATTTCGTTCATTTGTTTATGTATATATATATATATATGATTATATATGTATATATCAAAATGTGTGCGTGTGTGGTGAGAGACTAACTAGTGGAACACACAAAGACCACCCAGGCCTGCATACATTTTCAATGAGCCACCAGCCGCTGTTTGCTCTTCAGGCAGAAAAAAGATTGGATGGTTTCATTGACCAAAAGAGCGGTGTGATCCACTTTGAAGGTGGGATGAGTCTGGAATATTTTTCCCAAGGCCTTTGGGGATGCATGTTTCAATTCTGTATTTGATATGGAACTTGCCTGCATCAACAACGGCTCGACTTCAACAGCTGTAGAATGCCAGACTTTGAAGCGGTGCTTTCGTTTTTTGCCAGCAACCTGCGAGGTGGTGGTGATGATTTGCAACAGTGGGATAGACACATAAGGCCCCTAGCAACTGAGCAAACTGTGAAGGGAGGATGGCTGGTTGGCTGCTTGTCTTCTGAAGCTTGGAAGATCTGCCAGGAATGTTTGTACGCAAGTGAACTCCGTCTTGTCCAAGATTAAAGACCAGTCTGCCATGAAGGACAGAGTTGGTGAGTTTTAGGGAGGACCCAAAGGTATCCATGACCATGTCAAAGCATCAGATATCTGGAAGGAAAGCAAGCTTCAAGTTAGATGGATGGACTGCTAGACAGATCTTTGATATGTGTTTTCAGGCCTTCAGAAAATGACACGGATAGGAGCTTCAGACTCCAACGAAATGTTGGAAGTCCATTTTTTGATTATGACTTGTACTTGCGAAAAGAGCTGAGCCCTGGAGGATGGATAGCCTTCATGACCGAAGCTCAATGATGCACAGCCAATGAATGTCGAAACTGGAGCTTTGACAGAAATCACTGAGAGACTGAGTCTGAGTGAGGAAAAAATGACATCTTAAGAACCAAAATCTTTCTGCAACCTTCCTTGAGGTTCTGACCGAGTGATCTGGTTGTGACGGCAATTTCTCGTGGCCATTAGCAAAGATCATTTACATAGTCCCGTGCATGCCGCAACTTTGTTAGGGCATATCAAATCTCAACTCATGAAAGCCGAGGTATGTTTCAATTTCCAAACGTTTTCCACCATTTTTTTCACGTCCTCAAGTTATGATATCAATTTATATTCATCGGTATTCAAATCATCAATCACCACATCAATTGGGTTTCACCAGCTCGTCAGCTTTGCATCCACCGGCTGTCGACGAAAAGATGTGCATCAACAGCTGGTTGAATGCAAGGGAGGAGTCAATGGACAAGCGCTAAGAGGGCCTATCAAATCCATCTCCAATTTTAGTTTGTCTGAAGCAACGCCTGTTGGAAGCTGTTTTTAGCTGACTGCCATTCCGAATGGAAGGGTTTTGTCATTAGGGTCAATTATGAAACACAAGAAGGTTGGTGCTCACTCCTTCAGCCTTCCCTGGCTCTGGTGTAAGACACTTGATAAAACTATCACAATCTGGCGTGATTTTGGTTAGCATCCCCGAATCATGTTCTCATCACATTTCACTGCATTTTTCTGATCCATAGGAATTCCCTTGCAATTCCTGAAGCCTGGGTACCTCCCTGTTCCGACCAAAAGACTGTTTGCAGCGTGCAGCGAAAGTGGTATGGAGCTATGGCTGGGAAGCGACTGGTGTCTTGACAGACGTGGATGGGGAGACTTGTTGAAGAAGTTGCAAATTGTATTATCTCAAAATAGAGGATTTCTTCTCATTATTCTCATTCCATTAAGGATGGGGATACTACCATATCGACCATATCACAAAAAACAGCAGTCTGGTGTGCTGAAGTGGTATTCAACCGTGAAATTCATGGGGGCAGAGTGTTACATCTATCCTCTTCTCAGGATGCTAGGATGCTCAAATATGCTCAATAAGCACATTGGAACACGTCAGAAGCTCCAACTCTGTTACCACAAACAAGAATAGATGCAACGAGAATAGTGGCACCCTTTAATTTCAACAGCTTGGTATGATTCTGCATGATCTACTTACACTGTATAATCATTTGTTGATTTTTGATATCAAGTTGATATCCAACTTTCCGATATTACACTTGCAGGTCATGGGAGCCTCACCAGGTACTGGACTTTTCGTGCGGTGTCCAAGATATCAGTTGAGGCCAGCAGCTACAAACTTGCGCTGTTGGGATGTACATCGATCCACCAAAGTTTGAACTTCCACTATGAACTCAATGGGTTTTGCTTGGTTTGCTTGTGGCTTCCCAAACCAAAGGTACCAAACTCAACTCATGTGCTGTAAGGTGCATGAACCTCGAGCTCAAAACAAGAGCCGGTGAGATCCAAAGCGATGGATGTTGAAGTTGTGTATGTAGATCACATCACTTCCGAATGTTGACAAGAACACTTGGGGCACCATTGCCTCCAGATGACTTGTAGTTATCTATCTTGAATTATTTTTGTTGTGCCTCGACTCGAAAGTGAAAGAGAAGCTCTTTGGAGCGCAGAGCAAGACGTGAAAGGTACTCAAGAGAACCTTCCAAAGACGACGCTCCCCCAAAGTCCATGGCTGAGCAGGAGGAGGTCAGCGATGGACTGAATATCTTGTTGTGAGCAGAACTTCTTGAGCATGCTTTGATTCTTCCTATTTAAGGTTCTTCAGCGAAACGATCTGAGATATTCTGATACCGAGTGGTTTGAAAGCAATGTTATTTTTGCATGAGCTAGACCAAGCCAAACATTCTGATTGTGTATTTTCCTTATGAGCCAACCATTGTCCTGTAAGGAAGTGCTCTTTTTTGAATATTTGCTAGACACCGTCAACTAAAAGGTGCCATTCTTCAAGACTCTTGTGTCAGGAGAAGATCAACGGACGACTCGTGGAGATATTGGAGCGCACATGGCTTGTTTGAATGTGTAGATGCTTGATATGGGACAACCCCCGTAATTACAGAGACCAGAGCATCTGATTTCCAAATTTGGTACATGATATAAAGTACAGATTGTAATGCGCTGTACATATACACATAAATATGATTTTAAACTTTAAACTTTAAACACTTTGGCGCCCGTTGGATCACGTCTGGACATCTTGGATTTTGTGTCACACACTAACCTTGCCGTTTCTTCAGCTTGAGAGACCTGAATTTTGATTGTCTTGTTGGCCGTCTCTCGGGGACAATTGACGCTGTGAATGTTCGCAGGCGAAAATGCGCAAAGCTCCGAAGTCGTGCAGAGCAGGAGGATGTTTGAGGGGCTTAAGAATCGAACTGTGGTAATGAATACCAAGATAGGATACATAGAAACACCTCTCAACTAGTTCTTTACACGTCACACCTGAAGTATTTTGATTTGCTTGAGACTCTCGCTGACATCTCTTGAACGATCAAGCCTGCAAACTTCAGCTGAAACCCTTTTAAAGCGACATTTATAGCGGAGATAAAGGGTACAGGACCTTGCAGAACACTATTCTACGTTTGACATTTCCACATCTTATGCTTCTTTGGAATTTGTTACAAGCAAGTTGCACTTTGTTATCTTGAAGAGCCGATGACCATGTGCTAATATTGGTTGCTAGGAGAAGAGCCGCAAAGCCTTGCAGGAGGAATTGGAGGACTGTGCAATGGGAGCTGATTTGCAATTGATATGCATTGAAGCCGCTAGGGAAACATCACTGTTCCATCCCAGGAAGACATATTTTGGAAACAATCCAATTTGTAGCTGATGAAGTTATAGAATTTCGATCTGAAATCTCGTTTTGGGAAGTCGCGCCCGAGGACCTACGCCCACGCTTTGAGGAGCTACAGCAAGAGGTGCAGACCGGGAAAATCGTTGAGATCTCTGTGTTGTGAAGCTTGACTCCTTTGGAATTGAACACATGGCCTGATTTATATATTCACCATCACCACCTCCTCCTCTTCCGACCCCTCCTCCCCCATAACCATAATAATCATAATGATCATAGTGATAGTGATAGTAATGGCAGTAATAATAACAATAATAATCATCATCATCATGATCATACAATCATCATGCAATCATCATGGCAGACATGTCTTGCTTAAAATGTCTAAATTTCAAAAGCAGCTCGCAGAAAGACCCATCCGGGAAAAATCAGGCCTCACAGCTCCGGGCAGCTCATGGGAAGCTAGCTGAGGCAACGAATTGAAACATGTGAGTTGATGAGTTGATGAGATCCCCTCGCTGACATGATCAAAATGGATAAAGATGTTTGCGGGTGACAATGTGCTTGGACCATTTGAAGTCACATCTTTGTCTCTTGCTTGATCTCTCATTTCCCCAGTGGATGCAATGCAAGTATTCGGCGCTGTTTTATGAACAGTATATAATGTTAGGCTCACTTTTATAACCTCCCTAGATTTTTTTTTCAAGTGACAATTAAGAGTCTGATTTCTGAGTCTTCTGAGCCTCTGTTTCAGAAAGAATCTGTATTCCTCTCTGATTTGCTGTATTTGTTGAGCATCTGGCCTTTGCCCTCTGTGCCCTCTGTGCCCTCTGTGCCCGTCACCCCCGCTACAACCAGGATCGACAGGAAGCGCTCCGTCGCAACGGGGAGTTGGCTAATATCCAGCAGCAATGTGCGAGAACCCGGGCTGTTGGTGGTCCTGTGATTATTTTTGGATAGTTTTTATGATGGGCCCAACGAATTTGAACCATTTTCAACCACTGGTTGAATTGTAGTGTGGAGGTGTAATGACTCGCTTTCTACATTAGATTCTACACCAATTGAAGGGAGCACGTCTCTGGCAGTCCCAACCCGCAGTTCTCCTGGTTCAGAGATGCAAAAATGCCTCGATGTCCATTGCAGCGTGGAAGAGGTGGCTATGGGGACGTCCAAGTAATTTGTTGTTCCAAGTTGTTTTGTTGCAGCTTACAAAAGGTTGTAGATAACTACAGCTGAACGTTGAATATGTTACACCAAAAGACAGTCTAATGGACAAATCACAAATCCAAAAAATTCATGCCCTGCAGGCAGCCACGACTGGCAACTGTGTTGCTGGGAAAGCTGAAGGAAGATCAACTACCTTCAGATGCCCTCAAGCTCCTGCGCAACATGAGGTTAGTGAGAATGGAACCTCGGACACAGCCATGTGTGGAGATTGCGGTGTACAACATTTACTTCCCCAACAACAAACAGTGTCATAATTAATGCATTATATAGCATAATTAAGTTTTTTGTTTATGACGTTGGAACTTATCCGGGCAAAACTTCTAGAATCCCGGGTGCCAACTGACTAGAGATTGACTGTATCACTATGCTTCAGCATTCGAGTCGCATTTTTCTTTCCAATGCCAAAGGAAAACAATGTTTTCCACTACACAGCAACGATCTCTGCCTGTGGCGAGTGCTTTGCATGGGACTCTGCTTTAAGCTTCTTGCAAGTTATGGCTGATTCTCAGGCCTGGCACCGTGAAACCGATTCTCAGGGTCCATACGCATGTCATGTCCGATGCAGGTAGCTGCAAATGATGTCACCTTCAGTGCTGTCAAGAAGGCCTGTGCACGCGGGGGGAGCCCTAATTCTGTTGGTCACTGGAGAGAAACTTGTGAATTGCTTCGGAAGATGCCCTTTCTTGGGATCCAGTTGCATCTTGGCAGAAAGAGTGTGGTTGACATGGAACCCTGAAAGTGTCATGGAGAAGTGTTGGAGAAGAGTGCCCTTGAAAAGTCTTGCACAGGAAAACACAAAAGAAGTGCTGGAGATGAACGTTGCAAGGGGCTAGAGAAAGTTTCACAGACAAGCAGCAGTGAAGAGTGAGTCTTTCATTGGAAAGCTTGGGGTGGCAGTAGCATAAAACACGAGTGAACACCAACACATAAACTCTTGAACAAAACATGTTACTGTAGGATACCTAGAGTTTTGAGTCAAGGGCAAATGATCGCTCTTGACACAGCACTTGGCAGCAAGGAATGTGTTTAGCAGCTCCTCAGCCATCAGTGCAACAGCATCCCAGGGATATTGGTTGATTGCAGCGCATCTTCTTGTTGAGATGCAACATTGTCGTGTTGCTGCGAACGAACTCACATACTCAGCCATTATTAGCGCATGTGAGAAGGGCAGGCAATGGAAATTTGCAGGAGGATTGTTATCCTTGACTTCTCAGGAAGATGTGATCACATTGAGTGCAGTGCTCAGTGCATTTCAGAAGGCAGACCAGTGGGAATCAGCTTTTACCCAACTTGGCATGATGCTCTTGGGACAAGTCCAGCCCAACACCTTTAGCTTGAATTCTGTCATCAGCAGCTGTGATGGAAGTTGGCAACAACCACTATCCATGTTAGCTACACCTCGATTTCAAGAACTCAATGATGAGATCAGCTATAATTCTGTCATGATGAGCATATGTGAAGAAGTTCCACAGTGGACCAAAGCGCTGGAGCTCTTGAGATGCATGAAACACGGAGGACTCCGACCAGATGAGGCCTCTTTTTGCGCGGCAAATCTTAGGGATCTTGTGTAGAGTCTAGACATGTACAAACCGTGGACTGAGCTTATGATGTGTGAATTGTAAATCACAAAATGAAGTGGAGGGTTCTCTATGATGTCATTGCGGAAATGGCACAATGATGCTTACCCCCTAAAACTAGTAGCAGCTAGTAGCAGTTGCAACAAGATGCCCTTCAAGTTCGGGTTTCAGATCTGGCTTTCCAAGTGCAGGTGAGTTATGGAGCCATGCTCTCCACTTTTGAGCGAACCAAGCAATGGCAAATGGCTCTTCAAATGGCAGGTCATGCATCGTTTGTTGATTCCATCTCCTGGACCTCAGTCATGACAGGGACGACTTGGCAAGTGCCTTTGCTGATGGGGGTTTGTAGTGAGGTATGGAAAGATCAAGGGTTGGCATGGGAGAATCAGACAGTTGGTATTTGTAGCTTCTTGTCATCCAGGTAGCATTGCTGTTGCTCTACGAAGCCTTGGAGCAGGGTACTGTGGACAACCTTTGCTATGGCGCAGTCCTTGAGTCTTGCGCTGTAGCGAGCCGCTGGCAGATCACTTTGCAACTGCTCCAATGGAGTAGAGATGATGTGGTCTGCACCTAGGGCCTTTGACAGGAAAGTTTTGGGGGACCCCCAGACCTATATAATTATAGCCATTTCTTAGTATACTTTTTTGATGTCCTTTTTAATTTTTGGATCCCAAAAAATGCCATGATGGGTTGACCTCCTTTGATCGAGGCCTGGCGGCAACCTTGGTTGCATGTCATGGGGCTATGAAATTCATGGAGTCATCGAAGCTCATGGGGGAAATGAGCTTGTTGGCCACGAGCGAACTAGCGTGTTGCGAGAAAATCTGTGCATGCCTTCGGTGCATGGGTGCGAGGGGTGCCAGGGGTTGCCTGGATCCCACTGATGGTGCGAAAGACTTGTCACAGATCATAGATTCACTTGTTTGGAAGTTGAAAAGCAATGTTGTTATGTTGTTAGATCAACCATTGGAAAGGAAATCCCTGTACAAAGGTGGCATAGATTCTACTGCAATATACTGCAATACCATCTTGCACATAGAATCATATATATATATATATGTATATATATATACATATGTTAAAGTTGCTGAACCCCATGGATGCAGCGAGCGTTTTGGGAGACCCATCGGAAACTAAGTCCCAAACCCTTTAGGCGGCGTTGCTCAACAAGCTTTGCAAGATAAAGATGTGGAACTACGACAGTGCTACACCCAGGTTGTGACAAGTGTCAATGCTTTTTCCGCATCTTTTTTCCATGTTATGCTTTTCCATACCTCAAACCGACCCTGAGGTTGCAAGAACAACATTCCCGTGCTGAAGAGAAGTTTGGAGCTCAAAATCCTTGAAGACCCAAACAAAGAGCCAACAAGAACTATCAAAATCCAAATTGATGTAGATTAGTAGATCAAACTTCCATTGTGTCCAGGTTTCAGGTTCATTGCATCACAATCAAGTGGTCCAGTGTTGAATCTTTACCAATTTTCAAACACCATCGGATCTCAGGTGGAAGGCTCAGATCGTGAAGTTGGTTGAAGAAATGCGCAAAGCAGAACAGAAGTCACAGACCTTGGTTAAGGCCGACATCGGCAGGTTGAAATGTTTTGTTTTAGAAGGATTTGTAGAATATATTGTTGGATCATCTTTTTGGGAGGGAGGAATATCTTTTTTGAAGGAAGGTTCTAGATATCAAGAAACAATAAGAAAACATGCTAAACTTCTAAACCCTGTTTCTTGACGCGTGCAACCCCAAGAATGAGAGGGTCTATAATCCATTGGGTCCAACATCTCATTGCTAGGAGGTGACAGCTTCCAAAGGGGAGCTGCAACGCCTGAAGGCTGGAGGTCAGGATGTGGTGAAACGCTACGAGGTGGGGCGAAGTTATGATGTTGTGACCCTGAGGGTCAATCAAAATCATCAAAACTCCAGTTGATTTTTGTCCAAAGGAAGGGTTAAATTAACGGCATTTTGTTGGGGGCTTTCATCATCGTGCGATGATGAAGGTTCTTATGGAACTCCATTGGCTGCTGCTCAAGTCACCATCAAATGCAGTTGCCGTTGAGGAGGAAAGTGGAAAGAGATTGGAACTAGAGGAACGTTGCCTTCAATTGGAGGAGAAGGCCAGTGGAGACTCATCACAAGACCTTTGCTATAAACAGGTTGAGACCAGATAGATCGACGTGTTCTGGTCGTTCCAAGGGGTTTCCGGGATTGGCGGCAAAGGGGTGAGGCCATCTTGACCACGTGGCGCCAGTTGAAGACCCGCGAGCAAAGAACTCGTGAGGCTTCCGACGGTGCTCAGAAGCTGAAGCAATGTCAGCAGGCCATGCATGGGGCGCCCGCACAAAGACATGTTTGTTTGGGAGAAGATGAAGGCAAACAAACTCACATTCCGTTTGGCTCTAGCGATATTCTTTGATTGGATGGCTAGCTTTCAGGATAAGCCTTTTTTGAGTAAGGTTCTCAATCTGACACGGAAGGCTTGTTATATGCTTGTGCTGGGAACGTGCTCAAACGAGTGGCTGCAAGCCACACATTCAATCTGTTGAGACTGTGGTGATTTTTTCTCGCTTTGATCTAGGCGAAGCAAGCAGCTGAGGACAAAGCAAAAGAGCACGAAGAGTCTTCTCCCAAGACTTTTTCATTTTTTGATTTTAGTATGATTCTAGTCAGTCTAGTCATGGTTAAGGTTTTCAAGGCGGGTTGAAAGTCTATCAATCAAGAGATGAAGTATGGATCTACAAAGCCCACTGGAATGATTTAGGCTTCGGAAATATTGCTCCAGCATTTCATGCTTGTGAGATTAGGCGGGTCAACCTCCAAAAGGGCTCAGACTGACACTTTTCCTGGAGCAGTTGCAGGGTCCCACAAGATAGATTTACAGTATCCTCTCTCATTCATCAACCCTTCTTTTCTAGGCATATTCCTTGTACTGGGGAGAGGTTGTGAAGAGTTGTGAACGCACGGCATTAGCCCTAGTTGCAGCCACTGCTCAACTCAGGCGCAGTCGTGAGTCTGCGGAAAAACTGGAAGAGGTTCGTTAATGTTCGGTTCAGCTATTCAGCTGTCGGGTCACATGGCTGATCTGTCGCCAGGTAGATTTGCGATGCAAGGAGCTCCAAGCAGAGGTACAGAGGTGGCCAAGGGTACAGTGGTTTCAGGTCTGGATACAAGGCATTGTGATTTTGTGTATCTGTGAGTGTATAAATATGTAGATGTAAATAGATATGTGATATGTTATATACAAACATTCTGGTATCTCAGCAGGCCTCATGGAAAGAAAATCTGGTATGTACAGAATACTGTATGCATACATACCCACATTTACATCTTATCTAAATGCAACATAGTACGTACATGTAGCGATTTTGTGAAGATGACATCACATCAAGATGACGTTCCTTCCACTCGAAATACTTGGGCATGGCCACTGCGCTTCGGCACTACTTCGCGCATGTGTGTGAGAAGCTTCCAGCAGCTGCGTTCATGGTATCTATGAGAGGCTGCGCATCCAATGTGCCGAAAAATCCAAGCGGATTGAACAGCTGGAGGCGTGGGCAGTGAGTCCTGCAACCCTTTTCAAAAGCTTTGACCACATATACAGTATACTGTATGTATATACTATATTATATTAATATATGATATAGAAATATGCACATACATATCAGATATCATATATAAACATACCTATTCTGAAGGCTGAAGACTTGCCCATCCCACTTTCTGTGAAGATGAAGAAACAATTCTTTCGTCTATCAGGCAGCTTCACCTGCCGAGATGGAGTCGGAACCTTTGGAGCTTCAGAACGTCCCCCCTTCACGCCCGAACAGTTGGGATTTTATTATTCATAGGCCTTATATACAAGGTTTCAATGGGTTGCATATCTGCCAGCCTGTGCTACATCCTGTTTGAGATTCTTAGCATACGTCTGTTGTCCAAAGCCAGCTGGTATGTCTTGAAATACTTGTAGCAGTGTTGAAGAAGTTCAGGAGTTTCACACAGATTAAACACCAGGTCATGCCCACGGCCGCCAATTCCACGAAGGCTTGGAGATGTGGTGCGTTTCGGTGTAGTTATGTAAAACACCAACTGGAACCGTGCGCAACCCGCGCCAGTCGACCTGGAACGGCCAGCAGTGTTGGAAGCGCAGGTGGTTCACATGTTTGGATGTAGATGATGTCGATTTGATCTCTCGAGTTGCAGGTACCAGTATATAGCCATAGTGTGGCATTGTGACATAGTCCTGATGATGGAAACTTTGATTGAAACAAATTGCGGATTTGTTTTGGTCTTTCTATCATTGAGTACCGATCACACTGGTTCGTTCTTAGGCAAGGAGTAATTTCATGGGTTTGGATCAGCTCCTGTAGTCATTTTAGCATCAAGGAATTCTAACACAACAAACTCAAGCAGTGTTTTTGATGTGGCAAGTTCAGTTTTACCTACTTTAGTCGTTTCCAGATCACCGATTTTGGACAAATTTTCCTGCATCAGGAGTTGCAGCCAGCCGTGGTGATGGTCGAGATTCCAGGAGAATCAGTCACGGATAGAAGGGAAGACTGAAAGTTGTGTGGCACTGTCGATGATTGTCAATATGTAGGATGATTCTACATACTTAGTATTACATCATGGATCTTAGTACTGCAAGGTTCCACCAAGTTCTGAATAGCCTCGTGGCCCAACAGAATGCCATTGAGTCCGCCTCTTTCTGCGGTCTGAACAGGATGGAGTTGAAGTTATGCATGCAGCATGCAGGATCAAATAACCTTTGCTTTTGACTTCAGGATTCAGCCGCCTCCATTTCAAAGAAAAGCACTCAGTGTGGATCACTTCATCAGCACGCAGCGGCATTGCGGAATTTTAATGCCTCCAGATCTGAGGTCATGGGGAACGACTTCCTCCAGGCCCTTTGATGAATGAAGTTTTGGATTGTGAACGAATGCACGTGGACACTAGGGAGACATAATACATGTATATATATATACATATTTGTATAGAGTACATAAAGATGTTGTATGTTGCAGTTTTATTTGGTTTGAATCCACCCCAATTGGTACTAGATTGAGATTGATGCATATTGATGGATTTATATCCATTATTCCTCCAATAAAGAGTAGGAGATTCGGTAACTTGGACATCCACATCAGGTGCAATTCGTCGAGGGGGAAGCGTACCAGTGCGGCGATCTCAAGGCTTGGACTTCTTCAACGTTGAAGCGAGAAAGATGAGATCCCAACCATGTCCATACACCTTCCTTGGACTAAATTACATTTGTTGATAGTGACCATCAGAATTTTAAAGATGCTTTGGCTTCACAGCAGTTGGTTCGTCTAAAAACCATCCAAAGAATATCAAGCAAAAGTTGCTGACACTATCATTTCGCCAGGCCCTCCCCAAAGAGTAACACTGCAGTCTCGAAGCATCAGTCCCAACGCAGCGTCACAAAGGAGTTGGGTTGGGGACGAACTGTTGGGCGCGGGCCAATGCCGCTCATGGTGATTATGATTGTTTTTTTTGCCGCAGAGATTTTTTTTTGGAATTCCATCTGTGCACAACTTTTTGAAGTTGTTGTTCTGAATCAAAAAGTATTGCTGGCACCTGATTATCCTGATGCAAATCTTGTGATTCAATCAACAACTTGGTTCTATGAAACTCAGCAATCTTGGTATATCCGACTTTGACAGGACTGACCGCAGCGATGGTGCTGCACGGAATGTCAATGAGAGGCGAGGATGAGCAGTAAACCCTAATGCTCGGTGCTACAGGTTTTGCACTGCTGACCTTAGATTTCCAACAAAGCTCTCATCAGTTAGTGCATGGATTATTGTCAGACAGGGTGATAAGGAGGGTTTCTGAATTGTCATGTTTTGAGAGGCCCAACAGCCGCAGCAGTCACAGCATCCCAAGCGAGGAGAGGGTGAATTCAAACATGTGATCTGTGATCATGTGAGTTGTGTTTTCTGTTTTGGATTTGTCACACACGTTGAGAAGGCGCTATGCTGCTTTGCAAAGATTGTCTCAACTGTTTGTTTCTGAAAACTTGTTCTAAATCATGCCAAGGAGCAGTAAGGGACATGCCACATTGTGAAGATGTTGACCATGTAAATAGGCTTGTCCTTGAGAGATGATCAATGCACTGCTTAGTTGAGTAACAGATGCATTCCATCCGTAGCTAGAAATCGGAAGCATATGGACAAGAAGCATGAGGATGATGACGGTGACAATGATTTAAAACATCAAACCGACAATGATGTTCATTCCTATTTATGATGTCAAGTTTCACACTTCCCACACCACAGCGACGATGCAATATTTAAATGGCTCTGTCTTTGTGCGACTGTGCTGCCCTGTGATATCCCACATGTGTCCATGTGTCAGTTTCATCTTGACGGTTTCTATCCCTTAGTCCCGTTATCGTAAGAGTCACTTTGCAAAAGCCTTCCCAGAGGGATTCCACAACCTGATTGATGACCGAGAAAGGTCAGAATTTGGGATCCTTCTTTTCCTCACTGGAGAGCAATTTCTCATGGCAGATAATGCCTGATTCGCATTCGCAGGATTGCTTTGACGATGCGATTCCGACCGACAGTGATGACTCCTCTGATGAAGAAGTGTCGAACTCATTGCACCCTGCACCTCCGTCAAAATTTTAATTTGAACAGACTTGTAGAAAAGTTTCAAGGATTTCAAAGGTGTGAGAAGAAACACTAGCAGTGTGTGGCAGAGATTCTGTTGGATATATTGTCAATTGTTGGGTCTTCTTCCTAGGTCTTGACAGGCGTGCATGCAGCTTAGTGTTAGCAGTGGTTCTGGGTCAAACTTATTCAAAATCTGGGTATCCGTTGTAACCGCAGAATTGGTGACGAGTGATATTCAATCTGACCTTTTTTTTATCCAGGGTTCGGTCCCAGATTTTGTTGACCCGTCCAAGTCACCCAGTCACGGTGGAAAGCTGCCAGCCCTCATCAAAGTATGTGGCCAAATGACCGCATTTGACAGGAGATGAAAAGCATTGAGGTGTTCACCGGTTGATTCTGAATCTATTGAATGATAAAACTTGGTAGACCCAGTCTCAAGAGTCCTTAACATGGCACTCAGCTGTTGCAAAAGGGGCAGCTTCCATGGTACTCATGTGCTCAAGGGGGTGGGGGCCACCAGCACTACAGCAAGAAAAGTACAAGCACATGACGCAAACACTTAGAGCAAACATGTCTTTTGAAATCAATCAAATAAGAAGGCGCTACTGTACTTTCTGGGAATGATCCGAAGAGATGGATACAGGTGTTTGGTTTCATGATGTTTCTTTGTTCTGTTACACGTATCCCCCCCTACAAGTAGTTGATATATATATATATATAGATTTTACATGATAGACTTTACACATGATTTACTACTAGCTAGTGGCTAGTTGCACATGTCAAAGCTTTCCACATTGTACTAATACCTTTACAGTACCGGTGGTGACACGGCAGAGTGCAGCGCCTCCAGATCATAGAAGGCCAGTGGTGTCATTTTGTTTCAAACACTGCAAAAGGGGATTCACATGGATTTACCATGAAGGAAGACTACGAGGCTTGCAACTCAAAATTCATATTCGCATCCATCTTCGCCAGGTGATATTCTGTCAGATGGATTGGACCACCGGACAAGTGTCCATAAAATAGAACATAGCTTTCAATGCAAAACAGAGTCAGTATGAGGTTCTTGTGTTTGACCGTAGCAAGCCGGATCTCTGCAGCGGGATTATGAAACCAGTGGCAGGACATTCATCTATTGTGGACTCAGAAGGATTCCCTCCCCTCACAAAGATGTACTCTTAGTTACTAGAAGTGGTCGTAACGTTGTCATGCCTTGTTACGCGTTTGTAGCATTGCCGTATGGAACCTTATCATCAGCTTTGGGATCTTTGAACGTCCATGGCCTGTTCGGTACGCTTGACATTCAGCTTGCAATCTTGCATGCAAGTTTGAAAATACCAGACGTATGTTACCTTCATCATCATCATCATCATCATCATCATCATCATCATCATCATCATCATCATCATCATCATCATCATCATCATCATCATCATCATCATCATCATCCGTACATAGTGATGCTCAACCAACCGTCCGTCAAACACAACCCACAACGCAACCACAGCCTGTTGATGCCTGGCAGGGCGACTCCATGACAGAAGGGTATCCCAGGGATCTCCACTGATTCAGATTCGTCCAGGTGAATTCTAGTGATGAACTAAAGTGATGATTTTTCCAGCTTGAAATATCATAAAATCATAAATCATCATGAATTCAGATGGTTTAGTAGTTTAGTCATGCCCTTCCCAAAAATGGATTTCAATGGTTTTTTGGACCACCTTCAATTCAAGGCCGACTTGGCCGTTGTCCGGATTTCACCAAGGATGCGGCACCTGCTCCGAAGAGCTCGGCAGATGCAGAAGAAGTGTCGCTGAACCGAAGTTTTAATTTTTCACTTGTCGGTTGGCCCTGGCTGCTATTTATAATACATTGTTTATACGTGTGTTTGCAATGCAATTATATTTTTACTGCAAATTGTGTCTCGTACCTGATGAAGTTACTACAACCGCTGGTTGAAGCAAGATATCTTATCATGCCCTGTTTTTTTGTTTATCTAAACAGTTAGATGATAGGCGCGCATCACGCATATGATGAATGTATACGCCATTTCAGTGTTTTTGGAGTACTTGTATTTTACACTTTCTTTGCAGGTGCATAGATACATTTCCACAACTTGTCGGCATCTGAAGCCAGTGTATTCCAAGGCTGGCAGGACTCAGCCGTGCAGAAGCCAACATTGCCGGGGAACCCAACTCTTCTGGGTTTGTTAAACTTGTCCAACCTGACTTCACCCAGGAGAAGCAGGAGGATGAAGTGAAACATGCCAGATTGGAGGCCAATAAGGGTATCATGTTTCTCTTTTCAACGGGTACAGCACGGTGTCATAAGGTCTGGGTTTGTTGGTTTGCCAGGTGAAACTCCGCGAGATGGTCTTAGAGGTGCCGGCAGTGGGCAAAGGATAAGACAGAAAACAGAGTCAACAAAACACTGCGTGTTGTCGTATGCCTGGAAATTGATGTATGATGTATGTATGATGATTTTATGGGGATGAAAACCTAAACATATGATATATGCTTATGCTTTCATATGCTTATGCTTTCAATGTTTCAAAAACCATTCTTCTTTTCTATATGGTCAAATGCCAGTTTAAGCAAAAAAACTCCAGTCAAAAGCAGAACCTGTCTTATCAGTATCAGTGTCATTACTATATATTTTCAGAAAACACAAGCGGAAGAGTATAATCCAGCATTAGCCTGTGGCTATGGGTGAACTACTGCTCTTGGAGGTGTAGTTCATGTGAACAGGTCTTGTTGGATCCTACACGGACTGATAGAGGAACTGATTTCCAGCCGAGTGGTGCAGTACAGGTTTCTTGCGAAATCAGAATGATACTTATACACTATTATTTTGAATTTTAGCTCATGCACAAGTGTGATACATAGTGACATAGTACAGCTTTTGCACAGACAAGCATCGTGACTGTCACCGCACACTCGTCTTGAGCCGAACATTTGCAGTGGAGGTGGTTGCTCCCACTGTGGAACGTGCCGTTCGCATGCAGAACCACTGTGAGCGGCCCCAGCCGAAAAGTAACGGGCTACAAGCGAATAGAATAGGGTGCCATGCAGTTCAAGACTTGACTGACACTTTTTTCAGTAGGGGAGCATGAGAAGACAAGTTATTGGACATATTTATCAGCTTACAGCATTTCCGCCGGCTTCTCCTTGGTCGAAGATTTGCCATTGCTACCACCATTCCCAGCCCACTACCAGCCCCACCACAGCACCACTAGCACCACCACCAGAAATGTCGTTGAACAACAAAAAACCTATACAAAACCAAAAACCATCATTTTGATCACAACCTGGCGGGGTCCAACTGGTCGTCATTTTTTCGGGAAGTAAGCTGTTTCGAGCGAGAGGAACTCGTGCAGGTTGGAATTCCTTAAGCAGCATTACGCCTGGTGCAAAGTCGCCAAATCAGCATCAACGCGATTTTTTTTGGTTTCGGTAGTTACCAGGTGGCATCATGACAGCTTCCGACTTAAATCAACTTGCTGAAATTTGACACCCCCCCAAAAGAAATCCTACTTGTGATCACAATTCACCAGCCAAAGTAGGATTCTTGATTTGAGTACTCGAAAAAAAAAACAGAGGGCCGCGTCTGTGTCCTTTGCAGCCATGTCTTGTGAACTTCAATTGAAAACCTTAGAAGGCGGTGTCATCACCCTTCAGGTTCTGATGGAGACCACTCTTGGGGAGTTGAAGACCATGCTTGTGGAGAGGCACCCAAGAGCGGAAGATCCGACGGAGGGCAAACTCCTCAGAGTAGAGCTGCTTCGTAACAGCTCAATCATGGAGATGGATGATGCTCAGACACTGGGCGCAGCAGGGCTGCTGGAGGCTGAAGCAGTAACAACTGTCATCTACAAAAGAAATGAAGTGGAAGCTTCAACAAAAGATGATGTCCCTGTCCATACACTGGGACTTTTTCACGTGAACATTCCCTTAAACTGCATACAAATTTCCAGCTCTGCTTTCAAATACTGCAAGAACATAGTTTCAGTCACCATCACTGAGTCTGTGTCTCACGTTGGGGAGTCTGCCTTTGAAGACTGCAAATCTCTGGCAAGCATCACCTTCGGTGAGTCAGTGACTCACATTGAGCGACGCGCCTTTGCAGGCTGCACTTCTCTGACAAACATCACTTTGGGTGAGTCTGTGACTCACGTTCAAGAACGCGCCTTTGCATGCTGCACTTGTTTGGCAAGCATCACTTTGGGTGAGTCTGTGACTCACATTGGGAAACATGCCTTTCATGCCTGCATCTCTCTGGTGAGCATCACCATGGGTGGGTCTGTGACTCACATTGGGGAGTGTGCCTTGCAAGGCTGCACCTCTCTGGTGAGCATTTCTTTGGACAAGTCTGTGGTAGACCTTGGGGATGGTGCCTTTGAAGGCTGCACCTCTCTGGCTAGTGTCTTTTTGTGCGAGTCTGTGACTCAAATCGGCTTCTCCGTTTTTGGCGGTTGCAAATCTCTGGTGAGCATCACTTTGGGTGAGTCTGTGACTCACATTGGGGAGAATGCCTTTGAAAACTGCAAATCTCTGGCAAGCATCACTTTGGGTGAGTCTGTGACTCACGTTCAAGAACGCGCCTTTGCAGGCTGCACTTGCTTGGCAAGCATCACTTTGGGTGAGTCTGTGACTCACATTGGGAACTATGCCTTTCATGCCTGCAGCTCTCTGGTGAGCATTAGCATGGGTGGGTCTGTGACCCACATTGGGAACTATGCCTTTGATGGGTGCAAGTCTTTAGAGAGCATCACTGTGAGTGAGTCTGCGACTCACATTGGGAGCTTTGCCTTTGCAGGATGCACCTCTCTGGCGAGCATCGCCATGCCGGAGCCTATCCCTCGCATCAAGGAAGGCACCTTTCGTGGTTGTGTTTCCTTGGCAAGCATCACCGTGGGCGATTCTGTGACGCATATTGAAAACCCGGCTGTAAGGGCGTTGGTTTTTTCATGATTTCGCCCAGCGGGTTGGTACAAAGGTTGCCGTTGCTGCCAGGTTGGGATTCCGGTGGCTCGTTTGATGCCCCCCTCTAAGTTCCTAGTGCCTACCAGGATGTTGGAAAGGTCCTTTTATTCAACTTTTAGATTTTCCAGGTTGGATTTTTTTGATATTTTTCGTAGGTGTTGTAAAATCTACTCTCTTCATGAACGGGGCCCCATGTAAACCTCGGAAAAGTGATCACCTTTGCAACTCGTTTTTTTTTTCCACTGCCATTCAAAAACGAGAACAAGAACCGAAAACAAAAGCAACAACAAGAACAAGAACAGCAGCAACAATAGCAACGATAGCAACAACAGCAACAACCCACAACAGCAGCAGCAATAACAACAGCAGCAGCACCACCACCACCAGCAACAAGAAAAACAATAATGACGGCAACAGCAACACAACAATACAACAATCCAGCAGCAGAAGAACCAAAAATCTTTCCATAAGACTGTTCTCAGCTCCATCACAGAGAATACACGCCCACACAAAGAACGGACAGAGAAAACACCAAGCACCTTTCCACTAAAGCTGGCGGCGAAGTTGGCAGAATTGGAGATGTTTGCGAGAGCAAGTGAACCATCCTTTGGATTGCTAAGTGTTGAATTGTTGGACAGGGATGGACATTGTATGATTGCACATGCAAAGCAATTGGGTTGGTATTGCAACATTGCTGCCGAGCCGAGGTGACCACTTGTCGGCCAGGATAGAGAGTCAGCATGGCATTCTGCCCCTTGAATGATTCGTCGGGGAAGAAAAATGCCTTGAGATCTGATGGTCAGCGTGAAGTCATTGTTTGTTTTCAGAACTTTCGAAAGTATATGAGAATTTACAGAAACAGTAGTCTTTACGCAAAAGCATATTGACACTGAAACGATCTGAAACGAAGATGTTGGTAAAGCAGGAATACTACCTGGAAAATGAAGTTTGGCCATAAAGATCGTGCTAAGGACAATGATGGCCAAAGATGTCCACAGAGCTATGGTGCGCTCCATGCATATTGGGCTGCGTCATGCATGCTGACTACTTTCTCAGTTACCAAACTTGTTGAGATATAAACTGTCTCAAAGTGTCAGGACAAATTGGGCTTGGTGCAAGAATTCAAGACGCTTGGTTGGAGTTTTGAAACACTCTCACAGAATTTCCAACCTTGAACGATATTTGAGGCATCATCTCATACTGTAGCATGATATTCAGTTGCAATCAGGTTATGATTGCATGCATCTCAAGCACATAAGAATCACCCCAGGCTTCGTGGCATGGCATGTATTTGCCAGAGGTTTTTGCTTTATTGGTTGTGTTGGTCGCTTTTGTTCCTTTGAAGATGAGTTGCGCAACTTTGATTCACAACCTGTCTGCAAAGTAGCATGGTCTAAACTGATCTTGCTCTTCCATGCTCATAGGGATGGTTTTCATGAGAGTCGAGTAGCAGAATGACAGTGACCAAATCTTGCCAAAGCTGGTCCCCATCCCGCTCAGGAAACAGCTCGATGACTTTTGGGGTAGTCAAAAAGACCTTGAGGCGATGCCACCTGGACGATACTATCGAGTGATCTTGACAGAAATTGAATTCATTTTGATAGTTAATTTCCCTGCCCCTTTGATCCAAAATTGCCATGCATTGACCATACTATGATAGCACTGCCCAGCTGTTGGAACTGGAACCATTTGTTGGTCTCAATCGTCAGTTGTTTAGCCTATGCCTGCTTTCGCATTGGTTAGGTATACCAAGCAATCGTATTTTGCAAGGCCCTCAAAACACCAAAATTCAACGAATCATTCAACCTTAAAAAGAAGGAACATATGAACCACTGCCTTCAATCAATTCAAAAAATCAAACAGTCCAAAACATGCAAAATCAATTCAAGAATTCAATCATTTTCAAATTTTTGAATTTGTGGAAAGTAATACGTGTATATATATATATACATATGTAAATATATATATATATATATAACATATATGTATATATAACATATATTACATTGTATAAGTTATATAACATATACAGAACTACGTACTTATTACAGGCATTCTTCTTACGCTTCTTACAACTGCAGTCCCTCGGTCGCCAGTTGAAATTGGCCAACCACATCCGCGAAGTTTTGTCCAATGTCGGAATCTCAAAGGAGTTTGTGTTAAGATGGACACTGACACAGCATGTCACAGTTGTGTTTTTTTGTGATAGATATAACCTGGTCCAAAGATTTTCTATAGATTTTCAAAGCTTCAAGCAAAAGCATCAGTGTTTTTGCAGGTGGAGCAATGCAATCATGATTGCAAGTCAGGAGCTGAAGATTTCTGTTTTGTCAATTCAGCTTCTTGGGAGGATGTTGAGATGCCATCCCCAGAATTTCAAGCACCGCCAAAGCTTGGACCTTTCCAATGGATAGAAGGGAAGTTTGAGCATTTCTGACTTCCATTTGACTGTATACTATACATTACTATACTGTGTATACCCCATTTTCAGCTTACTGAGGAAATTGACTTCAACTACTGAGAGATTGAATAAGCAAATCGTTCGAGCGCAAGAGGAGCCATGGGCTTGATGTGAAGATATCGCTTCCAAAACTGCTGCCACATTTTCTTTACCAAAATCTGATCGCAGCTCCGGTAGCAACATAAGAAGTTTGTTTCTGAAGCTTTGGCGCTGTTTAGTTTTCGTTGAGACCAAGCTTGATTTACTGGTAACAACACTGCAACAAGAAGTGTTGGACAGAATAGCCACCCGGCAGGACTCAGACCACTTGCGCACAGACCTGTTCAAAATGCAGACAAGCCTCGACATGGGAGTGAAGAAGAACAAGGCCTGTCATAGGGACAAGTGTCCTCAGACCGAGGTCATGAGGGGGTGGCACATGAGGTTGATGCTGACGTCGTCATTTGTCCCTTGGACATCCCATCTCCTCTATCCCTGACGCTGAAACATTCCTTTCTCGCCATTTTTCAAAATGTGTCTTTGAGACTTTAAGACTTGATTGACAACCAGTGAACGGAAGTGCTTTTGTCCAGGAGTACCTGGATTCTGAGACCAAAAGACTTGAGTTGCTCGGTGAAAATGAGTTAGTGAGCTGTCAATACCCGGGGTTTCCTGGGTTTCCACACCATTCTTTGTGGTTTGGCAAAGAAGATGGAAGTACCAACATTCTATCATGTGGCAGTTGGTGGGGTCCTTATTGCAGGTTGCTTTGCTATCACTGTATCACCCTGATTGGTGCCCTTTCAACATGGCAGGCTAAGCATTGACCAAGTGAAGGCTGGGAGTCTCAAATGATGGGCAAGTCGGGTGCCACATTGAACAAGGTCAACTAGTTACATATTTAGAAGTTTCTGTAGACTGTGAAATGCTGTTGATAAAACCCTTTGTGTAAAGTTTCAATTCTGCATGGGTTTGTACTTTGTTCGTGTTGCACAACACTATGACCTGCCATTGCTCGGACACACTAAGATTCGCACTTCCAACCTCGCAGTGCTTGTTTCACAATGCTAGGTTTACCTAGGTGCAATTATTCGGACATGTATAAGACATGGAGGAAAACAAGAAGCGCCAAGAAGTAGAATTTTTACATCTTCACACCTGCCATGTGTGACATGACCATTTCACCTCAGGAGATGCACAAAGCGCTCAGTGATGAGATCTGGGGTCCGGAGGAACTTCCCGTGGCGGGATCGAGAACAAGTCATATTTGGTCATTTGTAGATGTACTAGCTAGGATGCCTAAATTAAATGTAGGGTTCTAGTTCTCACAGAAGCTGAAGTAAGACAACTCAGGATTTCTTGACTGCAAGGCCTTTCGGCAGTCCAATGTGATCTATGTTTGTGCAATTTGAGAACGAGAGTTCCTTGAGCTTTGGCATTTCTGGATTCATAGACACGCAATTGTTGCAGGAAGTCACAGACTTTTCGCCTCCCAGCTTGCGGCGTGCTTTGGCAAAACATGACATTTGCAACATCAAGTGCTCCCATAGCTACACAATTTCAAAACACAATCTCATGTGCTAGAAAAAGATTGCTCAAGGAAGTGCTGGTTTGACAGATTGAAGGCAGACATTTGTATCCAAGTGCATCCAAGTTGATTGCCGACACGAGTTTTTGCTCGTTCGCTTGTGTAGGTTGTGTTGCATCACATATCTGGACAAGCGATGAGTAGCAACATCAGAGTTCTTCATGTAAATGTCTATGGTGCAATTTCTGTAAATTACGGTATAGTCTGAACATGTGCCATTATCATAGCGGTGGCTGGTCTACGCATTTGATACATGCGCATTGTCTGCAGTTTTACAGTTTTTATTCTTTCATGGCTGTGCTTGTGGCTTTGTGTTTCAGTTGCCATAAGATGTACAGACTACAAGAGCTACAAGTAGTCCCATCAGGATATCCTTCAACAGAGCTAGTGATACCTGGTGTCTCCAGGTTTCGACATGCAGACGCGGCAGCTAGAAAAAACGATCAAAGATGCACGATGCTCAGGATCCTTTGGGATGCTCATTCAATGCTCCAAGCTGTGGGTCCCCACGGGAGGGGTGCGAACGGATCGCCAGGTGCTGACAGAGCTGCGCGAGTTGCGGCTCTTGGATGCGCATGTGAAGAGAGTTCGGGACCAAGTTCACCCATGTTCAAACTGTCTCAAGGAGCTTCGAGGATTTGATTCCAAGCAATCGAGTTCATTGAGTTTTGGCCCAAAGTGTTTTTTTCTCCTTCAAATTCATCATCAAAGCATCCAAAAAATAGCAAAATACTTGGTCGAATCTGATTGGCATCGGCACACACACCTTCAGGTCACCGAAATCCAGGAAGGCCATGGCGTGCAATTAGTTGAGCTCACCGATACGACCGGTGAAATCTCGCAACGTGTCAACAAGGTCAACCAGGCCCGTAAATGGGGACACAGGGAAGGCCAGTTTCGATGAAAAGAGTTCGGTTCTTGTTTTTCAAAGGGCGATGTAGTGACAATACAAACAAACAGGTACTGTATGTACAAGCATGGTCAAACTAAACATAGATATCTTCTTTTTTTGGATGTGATAGCGGGTGGTTCAAGCACTGCTTTCCATGAAAGAGAAAGCGTTCTGAAGCTCATGATGTGTCAGGTTCTTTTCCCTTAGAGTAGGTACTCAGTAGGTTTTGTCTCGAATGCTGGACTCTTTACCTTGATTTAGTACTTGTGCGGTAGATACAGACCTAGCCCATGTTTTCCTTTCTGCAAAGTAAGACTAGCATGTTCTGAATTGGTGTTACACTAGCCCCTCGTCCTGAAAAGCTCGATCAAGTTGAATTCAGGATTTGAAAGCAGAAATCAAGAGGACTGCAAACCTGATGTCAGCGTATTCTGCCAATTTATTGCTGGAGCCTGAGTTGAGTGTCCGCATGTCGTTGCCTAAATTTTTCAGAGCTAGTCAGTGGCTAGTCAGGGAGCTTTGCTTGCCAACCGTTGCAGGAGGGTCATGTGTCGCAGCACTTGCTTCAGGAACCCCTTCTAGAATTGTGATACCTTATCAGCATGCATGCATAGCTTCAGCCTCACCACTTGGCTTTTCAGGCATGAGGTTCGATCCTCTTTCAGCAACGAAGTGAAAGAATTAGCTGGTCTTCATCAGGTCGGCCGGTGCTGATTGCTGACCCCCATGGCAACATTTTTTAAAGGGTACTGTAGGTGATATTGCAACCTTGCAATTTGATAGATGTTAAATTGTGAATGTGCCCATTTCATGCAATGGTTGATGTTCCTTGGAGGGATTCTTCGAATAATTACAGAAACACTCTCTGCTTTGTGGATCAGGACGTTCAAGTCTTCTTGAAAGAGACGGAGGTGCTGCATGGATTGGGCACTTGCTGGGATATCATACCAGCGGTTTGAACAAATCATCATCATCATCATCATCATCATCATCATCATCATCATCATCATCATCATCATCATCGTCATCATCATCGTCATCATCATCATCATCATCATCATCATCATCATCATCATCATCATTCTTGTGATTATCATTTATCATTGTTCTTTTCATCATCGTCGTCGTCGTCAACGCCGCAGCCCTCGTCGTGGTTGTTGTTGTTGTTGTTGTTGTTGTTGTTGTTGTTGTTGTTGTTGTTGTTGTTGTTGTTGTTGTTGTTGTTGTTGTTGTTGTTGTTGTTGTTGTTGTTGTTGTTGTTGTTGTTGTTGTTGTCGTTGTGGTTGTGGTTGTGGTTGTGGTTGTCGTTGTCGTTGTCGTTGTTGTTGTCGAAAATGTTGTTGTGGTGGTGGTGGTGGTGGCGGTGGTGGTTCTTTGTGATTCTCTTCTACTTCCATAGATTCCAGAGTTTTTTTTGCACTCCAAAGTGGAATCTGAGATCTGAGAATTGCAAGCACTTTAAATTTTCACCCAGTTTCATCCCTACTATTTGGCGAAAGATTTGCCCGTCAGCTAGCATTTGTATTTTGGGGTTGAAGCCGCCACGTAAGACGTAGATAGTTGTGGGCTTAGGATGGGGCTATGCTTGTGTTATTTTTAAACCTGTGCATCTCAGGCATCGTTGCAAAGTCTGCAAGAGTCACTCCACTCCAGTGGTCGACATGTGGAAGCGTCCTTGCGGGAGGCTGGAGTACTTTTCAGGTAAAGAGTGAGTGGGAAATATTGTGACAAGTTGAAAAAGGAATGGAGCAGAAACTTATTTTGATTTGAATTGATTTGAGACACTGGGATTTGAAGATGGACTTTTCTGGAGGAGTTTTGATCGCAAGGCAAGAGATGTGTTTGAAATTTCAGATGGATAATTTTTCCAGCTTTGCTGATCATTTCCAAAGTGCCTGGATCCATGTCTTCAACAAATCCTTACATCCTTAGAGCCACACTGTCGCCAGGTGCGACTTGATATTGAAAGCCTCGATTCAAAGAGAAAAAGAGACAAGATGGGCTGGGACCTGAGGGTAACAACTTCCTTCTGGGATGGCTGCGTTGTTGGCACAGTGAAGCGAGCACCCAGGTTTGGAGGAGTCGTTAACAGGATTGCAGCAACAGGTGCTGACATGGAGATTGGGTTCAATCAAGCCATGACCAGAAAAAGCGATAAAACAAGCTGCAACGGAATCACTTCCAACAGAAGAAGCCTTGCTTTTTATGTTTATATATTTTGTAAGTGCCAAAGTATGATTCAATGATAGATTCTATGTACATGATTATGATAGATGATTTGGTTCCACCACCATTTGAGGAAACACTATATATATATATATATATATGTATATATATATATACATACACATGTATCTCGTTGTGACACTGTGGGTTTAAATCTTTTGTGTCGGGGTATGTCCCAACTGCACGAGCACTGTATATTTGACTTCCGGGATGAATTGATCAGATTCCTGCGCTGCGTCAGACACACCTAGGAAGTCATACAATATACATCAATATACGATATACATTTACAATTTAAAATTACATATACGTATAATCGTATATATATATACACTATGTATTGATAGTATAGCATAGGACAAATTAATCCAGTACAGTATCCATTCAGTCCATTCAATCATTTGATCCAATATTGAAATACTCGCACGTCATTCATGGATCCTCATGAATAGCTCAGGGAATGCTGGTCTCACGGTCAGGCAAGCAACTCATCTACTTCTTTAGCTCAGTTCAGTCAGAGTCTGGAACATCTTTCGAGCGTGGGGACCTCACAGCGACTCGGATCTGGCAGCTGGTGATCAAAAAAAAACCATGCACTTCAGTCTTTCCACTTTGAGGTCATGGGTATCGCTCTTCAGGGTCAGAGAATGGTTATAGCGCTTGGTGTCCAAGACTTTGTGGACCGCAAGGCGAGCCAGACAGTGGAATCAAACAACTCATGACTGATGTTATCCTACAATATTTTACGTGGATGCAGGTGGTTGATGGTGCTATATACATTCGTTTGTGCTTTGGGTTCTTTGTATAGCGTGGTTTTGATGGATGTTTGCAGAATGTTTGTAAGCTGCAAATGGCCATGTTGAGTTCTGCGTTCTACATGGACTTTCAAAACTGCTTCGCAGGATACTACGTATGTGGGCTTCAAGAAGGGATACACAGGCACTTGAATCGCATCAAATTGTCATGTAATTTTCGAAATCAATCAACCTATGAGGTTTTGTCCAGGTCCAAGCATTGTTTGTTTTGGGAAAACTCTGTATTCAGAATGTCTCCTGCAGGTTTGAAGCTGGGTCCACGCTTTGATTTCGATTCTCTCACTGATGTGCCGTGCGCCACTGTTGCGACCTTTCAGATCAATGAGGATTGATCAAGGATCAATTTGGTAGGGATTCAAAACCAAGTTAAGTTGCACAGAAACTTAGGAACTTGCTTTTTTGACATCTCCCAAGCTGTAATTCCATGGCTGGAATGATTGCTGAAACTAATTATATAGTGAGTTCCTTTTGTGTCCGGGCAAAGATTCGCCAAGCTTTGGGATCTTTGGCCGAATGAAAGGGCTTATGATGAAACGCTTGCAAGACTTTCTGGCTCAAGACGTTAGCGAAATTCGCATTTTCAAGTGCTCAATCGCAAAGTGGCGTAGCCGAACCATGTAAGGGACTTGTTGAAACTTCATACCCAAATCAAAACTGAAGTTGGGGGCAAACCTTTGAGGGAATACATTTCAATCTCCAAGTTGACATCAAAGACCTGCGGGAGTTAAAAAAAACCATAGCCTGGGAGTGGGATGCTCAACAAAAAAAGCTTAGCATTCAGCAGATGTGCGTTACAGCAACCTTTGCTATACTCAAAAAATCACCCAACCACAAGGCAAAAACAATTTCCTGTGATGTCATGACGACAAATTCGCCATAACTCCAATGGAAGATGTGTGGGTGCTCAGCCAGCCACCGTTGACGCATTGTTAATGGGTTAGTGTTTGGGCTCCAACGGTGAGCTGTTTGCAGCGAGGGGTTACCTCCTTCGTCTTGCAGATCTCAACCTCAAGGATCACCTGATTTCCTTTCAAATCCTTTCAATTTGACTCCGAAATTTCCAAACAAATTGATGGTACTTGCACATTTGATGCACATTTACATACATTCTTTGTCCAAATTCTCTTGCAAGTGGCTGACCATTTGCTAATGGCATCAACAGAGCCCCATCTCAGCCAAGGGGAATGGATCTCGACGAGGATGAGCAGTTGCAGCGAAGATGCCGGTGGGGTTGAAAAGCTGATGACCTTGGTCCAAGAATATTGGAAGAGCAGGGAATGTTTATTGTAGTCACTTCTACTTAACTACTTAAACAAACTTGAAAGAATCTGAAGCCAACTTGAACAAATATAACATTTTTGAGTTGACACTTATCAGTCACTCCGAAGATCATCAGACTTGAATTCGTAAGACGTGTTGCCGCCAGATACCTGGCCACTGCCTTTGGCTTTGGCCAAGGTTGTTGTGTTGGATCCTCAGGTGAAGAGTTGTCATGCTGTACCCATGGAGGGCGTGTGCACGAGGGATACGAGGGAACATACAAAGCATCTTATGAAAGGCTGCTTAGGTGCATATGGTTCAAGTGCCTCACCCATATAACTCCCATATACATATAATTTATATATTATATACATATATACATATACACAGTGTTTCACATTTTTTTTGAAAACTCATTGAGAAGCAGAACAGACACATTTCCGCGTCTGAGGTCAATGTTTATTTGTCCGCGGGAGGTTACTTGGGTGACAAATTCCAGGACAAGTACTTTTTTGTTTGGCCAGGATCCCAGAGGTTCAATCTTGACAGCTGTGAACTTGTCCAGGCTGCTCTTGGCAGGATTGAACTGTTGCAAGATTTTACAATGACACATAGTGGTGACACTATACCTTGGATTTCAGGATACAAAAAAACATCAAACAAACGAACGCAGTTTTTTTCAATCATTTTCTATGTCATTTTTGTCCATCCATCATCAGACATCATAAGACCCGATCTCCTCCAACAAGGATGTGTGCAGCTGTCTATGTAACCCCTTTGTTGATCTTCGCCTTGGCCCGCAGGTGTTTTTGAGGGAAGGGGACATGGGACCATAGACTGGTGTGTTGCGCCTTGTGTTTTGATAAAGATCGCAAACATTCCTAAGCAACATCTCGTATCATCCCCATTTCTTTCGCCATTCCAAGAGCAGAAGCAGATTTGACGCCTGATTGTCCTCGCTGGCAGGAGAAAAGCGGGTGATTATTCAAGCATATGTTTGATGTGATATGAACGAGCAAAGGACTTGCCTCCAAGCGGTGTGCCTGTAGGCTATATAGGGCTTGATTGTCTACAACGTCTATAGGTTGTGTTGTGTTACAATGCGGCATACCAACGATAAATGCATGATGACAAATGCTTGTTCCTTCAGACTGCCCCTGGGTCTTTGGGTCCTCTATGGCAAAGAAACTGATACCCCATGATGCCCCTCCAGTATGCACCCTACCCAGCTGGTCGCTTTTGTTCGTTCTATGCTTTCGTCGTCATGCAGACAGACAGACGGACGGACGGACGGACAGACAGACGGACAAACAAGCAAACAAACAAACAAACAGACAAACAAACAAACAAGCTAACTAACTAACTAACTAACTAACTAACTAACTAACTAACTAGCTAACTAACTGACAGAGAGACAAGCTGACAGAGAGACAAACCAACATCCGTCATGAGTAGTCACTCCATTTCAATTTGAAGGATCTCTTGCGTCATAGATTTAAAGCTGTCCTTTTTAACCTCTGCACCCCATGATTTGATCAAAGCCGCTCAGTCCATGGAGAAGAGCCATGGTTCTGCATGTCTGGCAGGTTGGACCCCTACTTCGATCGACACTTTGGTTTCCGGAAGGTCTACCAGGCTCAATCGCTGTTCGAGGAGACTTTTTTTCTATACGTTTTTTGAAGATGCTGTGAGTAGGATGTCATCAGACCAAATTCTTCTTGAATGTCTATCTTTTTGCCATTATTTCTTTTTGGAGAAACTCCGACATGATTGATCTGGATGGCCCAAAATGAATCGAATCAAGATTCGAGAGAGTTCCTTTCAGGTGCGCCTTGCCATTTCAATGCTTTTGGGAGCTCTATTGGTGGCTGGGCTCATTGCCTGGGAGCCTAAACAAGTGGACATTTCTGAGGATTTTGATGGATTATGGATCTTGATGGGTATTGATATAGGTTCGAGATTACCAAGTGCCAAGGAGCGTAGCATTTTGTAACATTATGTTTATGACTAAATTCTGAAGCCTTTTCAAGCTGGAAAACCTTTTTGTTGATTTAAAAATTTAGGAGCTATGTCACCTTGATCTCGGATCGATGCAAATATCTTCTAGGCTGTGACCCACCCTGTCTCTTATGGCCAGTGAATTGTTAGAACACTGGAGAATTGCACAGGCTGAGCTCTTGTTTTTTCATTATGCATCTTTCTCTCTCTCTCTCCCTATTTAGATGTATGGTTAGTTGGTGGCAAATGTTGGCAGTTTTCTTTTGTGGCCGTAGTCCCTGCAGAAATCCTTCTCGGAAGGGTTTCCTAGCATACTTTGCGGCCAACCTTAACACTGTATTCGGAGGCATCGCTTATCACATTTCTCATAAACATCCCAAACCGTGCAGGAGTTTTTCTGTCAACATGTGTTTGCATATGAGTTGGCATTCTCAGCATAATCCAGCCTCTGAAATATATTTATGCGACATACACGTTGAACTTAATGTTTTTTATCTTTTATTTTTCAAGTTTAGAGCCCAGTTGTTATCAAGCACAAACTCATAAAATATCATTTCCAGCCATTTTCATTTGTTATTGAGGTGCCAACTTTGAGTGCTGGTGGGCAAGTCGCAGAACGGGGACTCAGCCAAGCACCACAAGGGGCGATTTCAGGTGTTAAGATGTCATGCTGTGATATTTGTTGAGGGCAGGGCATTCAAACACATTGAGTAGCTATCAACACGGTAGTAAATAATGTAATTTTGGATGTCCCATATGATTCATACACATGTCACAATTAGTTGTAAATGGTGTAAATTATGGTCACTGCCCTTCAAAAAGATTCCCCCATTTTCGCCATTTTGCGGTTAAAAAAATGGGTTATCCGTTTGTCTTTTTCGACAACTGAGATTCTGACCCTGGGCGCTGCCGTTGGCATGGTAGCAGGGTCTGTAGCTTCAGCCTCTGCTCAGTTCTTTGGAGTACGCGGGGGCATGCTGGGGGAGTCGAGAGGTCTGACTTGTGTGGATTGATTTTTCAAATGGATACCGTACTTTTTTTGGTTTAGTGACATAGCTGTTCTTTTCTTTGGAAGTTTTGAAAGCAAAAAGTTAGAGTTTGTGCAAGATATTTGATATGTAGGCATCTTAATCATCAATCTGCTGAATAAACACCAAAGGATTTGTTTTATATATGTGTGTTTCCATAGCCAGTTTTGCTCAAAAGGACTCTGTGAGTTGTCAAAATCACCGGATCTTTTCCTTTGTGAAAACATTGAGCGATGCAAGCAAATGCCACGCGTGACATTGGAAAGTCTATCGCAGCCTTGGGCTTGGAACCTCCCAGGTTTCGACTCCTTGATCAGCTCAGAGACACTTATGATGTGACCCGAATCGACTCTCAACAAGGCGACTCACACCCCCATGGCACTGGGGAGACCAATTCCGCCGAGTCGAAACTAGAGATCTCTAGCACTTTGCAGACTTCCAGTACAATGACGCAACATCAAGCTCATTGTGGTGCTCTCGGCCTTGCCTTGCAATGATGTGCAGTTATGAGAGGCATTTTGTCAATTCATTCCCAGTGGACTGGAATCACAATGAAGCTTGCCTTTGCAACTCTTCAGTTGACTCACTGTACTGAAAATAATCATGCACATCATGTAGTGAATAAGAGGATGGGCTAGGCACTGGCAACCTCCAAACACAAGTCCTTTCTTTATTTTTTTGCAATCCATTTCAAAGAATGCTTTTCGCTATGTTTTAATGTTGTGACAGTGAGACAGGCAAGTTTCGCTTAGTTTGTTAATGCACCAAACAGCACCTGGCCAAAATTTCCAAGAAGACCGGGCAACAAAGCATTTCCTCACATGCAAAATGCCAAGAAGGTCTCTTCTTCTGAGCGCTTCCAAATGCTATTTTATAGCAAGGAGCTCGAGATGAGGTCCCGCTGAAGAAGTTAGGACAACAGGTCTTAAGATTCATAGACGTATGGCCAGGCGCTAGTTTCTGCAAGAGTACAACCCAAACTGCCGACCCCAACAGAAACAACACGCTCCACCATCTTTGCATTCATTTGCTGATGCCAAGCAAGCTGTGTCTTTTGAAACATTTTTTGACATGTTTTCCATCAAATCGGCGTCATTGGATTGGAACTTGCTGGTTTCGCAACTTCGCATTGGCTTGTGCGCTGGTAGAGCCGCGCCAAACTCGCTGAACTTGAAGTTGCCTTCATAGAACCTCGTTCCTTGCATGATTTGGAATTTACCGTTTCGTGCTTTGCGGATATTGCCAACCACGGCCATCCCAACAGTGGAGTCCCAAGAGCAGAAAGTGTGCATCTTGCTGCCGTTGCGCGTATTGTTCCTTCTAGGCAAAGGGAACTCAAGTTGTGCATCTAATTGTGCTGGCCATGAAACGACATGATGCAACAACAACAACAACAACAACAACAACAACACCAACAACAACACCAACACCAACACCAACAGCAACAGCAACAGCAACAGCAACAGCAGCAACAGCAACAGCAGCAACAGCAACAGCAGCAACAGCAACAGCAACAGCA
>DF240162.1:48148-134613 GCA_000507305.1 Breviolum minutum Mf 1.05b.01
CAGCAACAGCAGCAGCAGCAACAGCAACAGCAACAGCAACAGCAACAGCAACAGCAACAGCAGCAGCAGCAACAGCAACAGCAACAGCAGCAACAGCAGCAACAACAGCAACAGCAGCAACAGCAGCAACAGCAGCAACAGCAGCAACAGCAACAGCAACAGCAACAGCAACAGCAACAGCAACAGCAACAGCAGCAACAGCAACAGCAACAGCAGTAGCAGCAACAGCAACAGAAACAGCAACCACCACCGCCGCCGCCACCACCACCACAACAACAACAACAGCAACAACAACTCCAACTCCAACTCCAACTCCAACAACACCAACAAGAGCACTTGGAGCGAAGGCACGCGCAGCCAGCATAGACAGAAGAGTGTTTGTAATCCTGAAGTTTTTGCATTTTTTTGCTGTCATACTTTCGGCTTTTAAACGACTGCAAAGCCAGGTAATCAGTCCCAAGCTGGTGCCGCTTTTCTTCCTGGGCCAAACGACCTCAGGGGCATTCGTGAATGTGAGAATCTGAGTTCCCCAGTATGAAAGTAGCTGAAAGGTCAACAGGTCGAAGACAGAAACATACGAAGTCTTGGGAAGACTTAGGAAGATTTGGATGTGTGCGTTTGATGATGGTCCTGATGTTGGTTTGATGACTTGATGACAGCAATAACCTGTGGCCAAGGCACACAGTCATCGCTTAAACCAACAAGATTGAAAGTATGGGGTGCAGAATGGACTGTGAGGCTTTGCAGGTTCTTTACGAATTATGCTTCAACTCATTCAACATCCTTCCAGGTCAATTGGATTCCAGGCTACTCAGTTTTTGATTATGTTCGCCCCTGTCTCCAAGCTGGAAGTGGCTGACCATAGCATGTGTCCATTACATTTCGGACACCGCACTTCCATTTTCTGCGCTAACCGCAGCCATAATAGCAGACAGAGACCACTTTGGTGGCTCTCAAAGTTCTCCTGCAGCTCGATCTCTTCGATTGCAGCTGCGCCGGGTGCTCAAATATTTTGTTGGAGTATGGTGCCTCTTGTCTGATTGCAGTGCGCTTCTACCTCGCATGAAAGTCAAGCATTGGATACTGGTACATTGATGGGTTTCGGTTTTGCTTTTTTTTCGGTGATGATCAGCTATGGAAACTATGACCTTATGTCAGGTTTTGAAAGGTGCATCAATCACGTGGGATCTTTGAGCGACTAAGGCAGACCTGCTGGCAGAATGGAAGAAATAGATCGGCCAGCAGGAGTTTTGATGTAAAGAAGAAAACAACCTGGATACCTTGCAACATTGTTGCAGGTATTGTTGTATTCTGTATCATGTATGGTTTGCACTCATCAGTTTTTTCGCTAAAGGCAAGCACCTGTTTAGGAGCAGAATAGCGAATAAGGCAGGATTCTAAAGTTTTAGAGTCAAAATACGAACGAGATTTAAGGAAAACTTTTCTAAAGCTTCCAGAAGTCTTTGCCAACTTGAGGAGTTTCCAGCTCTGAAGTTCGTTCTCAGTCTGCTGACTATCTTGACTTTGATAGTAGGAGAGGCCGCAGGCAAGGTTTGTTGATCAGCTGAGAACGAATCAAGCCAAACTCCAAATTAGACAGCAACAAGAAGAGAAGAGTGGTACTGAAGCAGATTGCGGTGATTTAGGACCGGATGAACACATATGAACATCACACTGCAAGCCTTCATCGATGTGATTTGTTGAACAATTGCCATTCCCTTAAAAACTCAGCATTTGTACAATACGCAAATGATTTACTGCCACACTCCCTGGACCAATCTCACAACATGTTTCCTGCTCCGGCCCGTGACGAAGGACATCCCAAGAGGTGTGTGTTCCTTCCTACAACCATGATATGCCTCTGCACGTATCATATTGCATCTCTCCACGCCCTTTTCACGTAATATAGAGTGCTATCATGACATACATATCAGAAACTACAATATTCTAGAACATTATAGTTATAGTTATATCATATATATATATATACACATCATAGAGTCATGGATCAAACTTGGTAAGCTTCGCATTTCTTCGGCGAGGTTGCGTCCGGTGGCCGGAGGACGACGGGCCGCAGGACTCCCGCGACGACGGTCACCGGCCTTCGTGGGGCGAGCCCAGGAGGGTCCATGGGGCCAACGACCATTTCAGGGCAACAAATGGCCAAAACGTATAATATGAATATAATCTGATCATATGCTTATGATTTCGTTATTGATTTCAATAATTTCTTGTGATTTCTGCCTTCAGCTTTTGTTTAAATCTTGAAATATGTTGTGGAATATTAGTTTACGCTTTGTCCGACGATGAACTGGGGACACCAGCGTGCTCAAAACATGCATAAACACACTCAAACCAGACTCTGGAGGGCGTTCGTTTTTTGTTTACCTCAAAACTCGCAACACAAAAAGTCACATCATTCATGTGCGTTATTATTTCATATAGTTATGGCATACATGATGCATGGCAAAGATTACAGCTAGTCAGCTAAATGTGAAAAGACAGTGCACACTCGCAGTTCACCCCTCTCTGTCGTTGCATCAAAGATTTGACCAAAGACTTCCCCAAATCCAGACACTGCTACTTTGGCAAACCAAACTGGCAATTTTGAAATATAATCCACAAGCAGATTTTGAACTGACATGCCAATTTACGTGAGATTCCGATGTTCCCCTTTCCTACCCGATACTCTTTCCGGATAGACTTTTATGAGCTGATTTCATTCAAGAAAACAGGGAGGAAGGAACGCGCACCTTGTGTTCTTGTACGGTATCATAAGAATCCAACTGTTGAAGGCAATTATGGGGGCTCGTTTTTGTGTCTTGCACTGTTTGATAGGATTTAAGATGATGCATCATACATCATCATACATGTACAGACTACTGAAATATGATATCTACGGGATATAGAGAGTATGTTTCCTTTTCACCGAGTTCAAAACGTACAACGGGCTTCATTGCTTTCCACCAAGGAAATGGGAGCAACGCAGGGTGTCTCAGTGGGGAGGAGAACTCAATTTGGGGACATTTTGCTGGATCTAAACTGAATCTGGACCTCATCGGAGTGGGTTAGTCAATCTCGTGCCCCCTGGCGAGGTCGGAGGATGAGGCGGGTGAAAAAACGACTCGTCAGTCTGACCTCAATGTGTGGACAAAACAGTTGAAGTTACAATGCATGAACGAATGAGATGATGAATGTACGTCAATGTACATGTTACATGACATGAATGATCATTGAATTTATTGAATTTATGATGTATATTTGGAATCGTGGCATCATATGTAAGTTGCGGGTTCTCAAGACCCAAACGTTCCCATGGTCAGCAAGTCAGACACCAGGCGCAGCATGCCATGGTGACTTCCATGTTTCGCTCCGCAAGGCTTCTCCGTCCAAGCGGGAGACACAGCTTTCCCCTCACATGCGTTCGGGCAAAGATGCTAGGGATGCCATCCATAGCGGCAGCAGTTGCGTCAAAAGATCTGTATCCCTGCCAGAAAGGCCTGGAACAAACAAGTTGGGGTTGATAGATTGCGCGAAAAAGCTAATGTATGGTCATGCGATGCTTTCTTTTCGGAGCTTGATTATGGATGAGAGTCAGCCAATGACAGGGATTTTTGCGTTTTTCATGATTCATGAGTAAGAGATGACAGGGCGGACGCTTGTGTCTTGAACAACAAAAACTGGATTGATCATTTTGACTATGTTGATGTATGGTGCGGACGGTGCTCCCCTTTGGGTTACCAGGATTACATAGGATTACTTTGAAGGTCAAAGACGGAATGAATTCCATCTTTACCTATCAAAAGCTGTCAATCGAGGAATCAGGCTCTCGCTATGCTGTTTGATGCTAATCGTGTCAAAAGAACTCCTTGTCTCAGGTGCCTCCATGAAGCATGCAAGCCTGCAGTGAAGACTTGGGAAGTTTCAGCACCAACTTCTGATGGGTTGAAAACCAGACTTGCAACTCTCCGCGAAGAAGATGTTCCTCAGAAGGTGAGGATTCGAGTTGGCCGGACACTCCGAGAATCTGTACTCACAGGGCATGGAGAGCGAACGATTGTCCGATCACCTTCTCCCAGACTTCGCGGGGAAGCTGCACTTGCAACTGGGCAAAGAGCCAAGGCTTCCGATGGTATACCATGGCACAGCCTCTTGGCGTAACTGGCAATTTGGGGTAAAGCCTGGAATTGCTTTGTCAACAGTTTCTTAGAGACCTGATTACACTACCCAAAAGAACTTGGAATAGTAATAGGCTTTTAACTGTCATGCAGAGGTCTTTCAAATGCATGCAGTAAGGCCCAGTCTACAGCAAGGGTGCTCTTTGTCACACACTGGTTACCAGTCCACCTGACACGAGAAGGGTACGTACACTTGGCGAGTTTTCCGAAAAGCTCAATGGAAGCACCACAAAAGAGTTGGTGTATCCAGAAGAAGTTCCGGAAGGAAAGCAAGACAATCAATTTCAGTCGTGGTTGCTTTCGGTGCAGACTTGCTTGAAATCTATCAGCCAAACTCCGCAATTTCCAGCGAGATCAAGCAGTCGAGCAGGATCGCCAACCCTCATGGAGAAGCAGCAGCTTTGCAAGCCACTAAAGAAGTATTTGGAGAGTGATGCCAGCACCAAGGCAGGCAATTTCCGTAGGATTTAAACCTCAATCAATCCATCAATCGGGCTTTTTACAAACCAACGCTGCAACCTAACATTCAATATTTGATAGTATTTTTTCCTACCTTCTGGTAACATCCACTAAGCAAACTATGCGAAACGTGTTTCATTTGTTGAATTGCAAGTCCAAACCTCTTGTTTTGCTGCACCCTGGAAGGATGCCTGCCCTTTCGCCCGGAATGATTCTGATTCGGCGGCGAGGGACACGTTGGCACCTACTGTGCAGGTTCGTGTACGGGTGCAGGTGCCGCGCACCAGGACTGGTCGCTATCACATGTATCCGCAGAAGATTCCCAAGACTTTGGGGTTCCCAGCTACCACACAACTTACATCATCTTAAATCATCTTAAATCAGAAATCAATGCTCTTACTTCACTAAATTTCTGGAGACAAAAACCGTTGGTTAAGACACTACTCAAAACCTGAAAGCTACAAACCTTGGTTACGTTGGTTGGCAGTGTCTGGAGGATCGCTCCGGAACTAGCACCAGCGGACATCATACAGGAAAGGAGCCGCAGGTGGCAATTTGATCAGGACATGAAGGGGATCTAGTTTCCTCGACAGGTTCAGTGGAAGTGCTTTTTGAGGAGAGATTGAGAGGAATGGTATTTATTTTGATCAAAGATGAACCTGTACCCAGGGCGTCATATATACTCATATGATTTTGGCATATTAGGGCTTATTAGGGCTATATGCAAAGGTTGGGTCAGTAGAATCACTGGAAGGCTGCTCTGAAGGTAAGTGTTTGATGGTGTTTACACCCTTCACACAGATCACATGGTCAGTCCATGTGATGGACTACTCGAAAAGGGCGGCATATATTTCACGTGGGTATCCCGTCGGCTTTTTGTCTAAATTCACGCATGCTCTGGAGGATATGGAACGGATCAAGAACGATGTAGCAGCGGGCAACAGGCAAATGCCGTTTCCAAAGTCCGTCCACCCGCTTCCACGGGACAGTTTCCGGTTTCGGGACTGGTACCGTAGAAATAGACATCGTGAAGAGAACTATGTAATACTTTGTGATAGTAATATATTATTTTATACATACATATACTTATACATATAGCATGATAGTAGCAGCACCAGCAGGGTTGAAAAAGGTTGAGAGGGTACTGTTGGTAACGTTGTTGCCTTCGATTGATTTGCCAACTCTGGGTTCGAAAGGTCCCAACGGAGCTCCCCGGGAGTTGCTGTGCCGAAAATTTCCTTGAACGGAGCTATTCAGAAGGAGGACTGATCAACATTGAATTTGTGAACTGAATCTTTGAGTATTTGTCAAACTGCCAAGTCAAATTCAAACTTGCAAAAACCTTGCAGTTACTTGCCACGGGAACTTCTTACAAAGAATTTTGCTGCCTTGTTTTTCATGCCAGGAGTATGGACTGAAAGCTGGAGCCTGCAGCAGTAACTTGACGATGCAGCAGTATGAGACGAGCTATCCAAGTGAAATCACCAAGAACTAGCGAGCAAAAAGAATAATGCGAAGCAAGACAACCACTAAACTAAACTAGTTTATGTATGTTTATGTTATATAGTACGTGACAATCTATAGATAGATGTTTGTCATTTTTGCTTAGGTATGATATTTGCATCCTGACGTTTTCAGAGTAGGTTGCATCCTTCTGACTTCACTGCTCTTCACATCTCTTCGCAGGTTACACAGATGACAGTGATTGACAGTGATGTTGTTCAAGTGTCGTAGTTTGAAGGTGCATCTCAATCAACTCTTGAGCCGGAACAATCCACCAGGACGATGCCGAAAGGGATAGCAGTGATAAGATGATGCGGTTCCCACATGTTCCCACTAACGTCATCCTGTTCTGTTCATCGATATCTCTGCAGCAACACACTTAAAGCTTTCAGCAGGGAATTCTTTGCAGGTCCCCAGGAGGCAGTTTTTCTTTTAAGTGACTTTCTTAGATGTTTTTTGTTTTTGCTTGAGATGCTTTTAGATTTTCTTACGTTTCTCAAGGATTTTCTTAGGATTCTTTAGATGTTTGAGCTGCTGTTTGTAGTTTCGTTTCCTCTGTCTTCCTGTTCCATGCAGAAAGCAAAGAATACCTGAATTGGAGAGGTTGCTAAAGGGTTTCTAAGAGCTTGAACATCAAACGAAATGAATTGCCGCAATCTACCTGCAGGCATATTAGATAGTAGCTGTAGCGGCTGCATCTGATGTTTGGAGGACACCACTGTCACCAATGAGTCCACTTGTCAGCAGCCAATACTTTGCGGAAGCTTTGCGACCACGATGGCGTTGAGGCCAAAATCCAAAAGCTCACGAAGCACAGCCGCCCAACAATCCAAAAAACGAAGCAACGAATTGGTACATCTTTTTTAACATGGATCTTAGATACACATCATGGTTGCTCAGGTCCAGCCAACAACTCCAGCAACTTCTTGATTTTTTTTCGAGTCGATGGCACTCTTATGACAGATTTTATATGATTGTTCATTCCGAATCTTAGGAGGGACTAGTTTTAAACGGACAGAAAAGCTCGTCAAACTTTTGGCTCATCTTATTTACACTGAGTAACCAGTCATAGTCAGTGACTTGGACGCCAAGATTACCACAGTCCTCTCCTTGGTAAGCTTACATGGAAATGGGCACATCAATAGTGTTCCCGCTGGCATCCGACGCACACCAGCGCAGGTTCTGGCCTCTGGTTCTTGTTCCTGCTGGCGTAGCAGGTTGACGTATAGAAACAAGGGACCGGTAGGACCAGAATGGAAAGAGATGCAGTGGGCTGATCCGTCAGATTTTGAGGATGATCTTAATCTTACAAACCTGATTTTGCTTACCAGACTACTTACAGGGATATTTATAGTGACAGATCCTACTTTTGAATACTTTTGATAAGATCCAAAATTACAGGTCTTGCTTGGCTCAGCCAGGAATTGGCCTGAAATGGCTGCAAGTCATGGGGGAGACAGGCCCAAAGGAGCCCCCTCCCCGGTGACCAGAAATAGAGAAGACCAAGACAACGCGATTGCTAGATTGCAGGTGTTTATGCTAACAACCAGGCAACGTTGCGGCGAGTTGTTCTGCATACATACACATTATATGTGAGAAGTATGTGAGGGCTGCCATCTACAAGGGTTTCAACGTCAGAGGGTACTTCTTAACCCTGACAGCAAGGCCGGAAGCACATAAACCGCCGGAGTTACAACGTACTCTCTCAACGTCAAATTGCCCCTTGATATTGTATGACATTGTTGTCTCAAGACGCTTCTTTGTTGCTCAGTCACACATCGGCATGACCATGGTCTTCAACACTTTGGATGTTCAATACCCTGACAATACCGCATAAAACCTCCCTGTTTTCTTACGTTATCGTTTTCCAAAATCTTTCCGAAGTACAGAAGAGTTTCTCGTTTTATCGGTTTCCGTCTGAACTCTCGCAGAGGTCTCTGTTTTGGCCTCATAGTCCAAGTGAAATCACCTCCAGGCTTCGGTCACCTTACATGTTCATCCATATGTTCCACAATCATCCACAATCTACTTCTATGTAGCGCATGCCTGGGGAACAGCATCCCGAACAGCGAAACGCTCTGCAGAGCACGCAAAATTCACAGAGATGGTCGGTTTTGACCGGGCACCTTTGTAGCTATAGAACTTGTAGCACTTACCATCCTGGGTGGTGTGCTTGAACAGTGCTGTAACCTCGAAATCTACTTAGATTTGTGTAGCCTCTGTCTTATTGTGAGTCTACCCACCCAGGGTTCTGGTTGAGCTGTAATAGCAGGCCCAAGAGGATAGTTCATAAAGGTCTCGAAGATCCTTGTCAAAATCTTTGGACTGGAACATACCGTGGATATCTTTTAGTCATTTTAGTCCCCTTACGAAAGCTTTGGCAGCCAGTTGGGGCGCAAGAGCGCGATCTTTGAACTTCCGGATGGCCATGACTGAGGTGAAATAGTAGGTGAAGTACTAGGATGTACTAGGACACTAGGCTCGTCGCATTGCAGAGATATCTTCTGCCCAAAGGGCCGTGAAGGTTTTAGAGCATCAAAGATGCGATGCTGGAGCGAAAAGACCTGGATGCGTGTATCCCCACAAATTCATCCGGCGTTCAAGCAAGATCTTATGATTGGCAGAGGATCCGATGCTATGGATCTTTATTGCTTTCCGATGCTTTCCGTTTTTTTTAAACATGATCATGTTGAATCCTAAAGATGTCACACCCTTGCAGGAGAAAAACACCGCTGTATTTGATATTTGCAACTATACATCATATTGTTATGCCAATGCATGCTTTTGAAGCACCCTGCGGACAAACTCCTGAAACAACCCTTGGCCATCATTGGACCTGATCGAGTTCACAGATGCTTCAGTACCTGCACAGTCGGAACAATTCAGTATCACATGCCCCACAAGCCCGACGTATTGGTGAATGTTGCCACAGGGTAGGTAACAGGTACTATACCTCCATCTGCAGATTTGTTTGATTTGTTTCCATCGATTCTTCCCATGTCAGTATACAACTACATGAGTATCCAGAGCTTTTTCTAGATCCTCCTGGATTGGTTGACAAATTTCATTCCCATCCTAAGGTGGCTGCCCGGTTGGCATCTTTTAAGCCAGACTGTTCAGGTCCAAGTGCCGGAGGCCCAAGCCAATGACTGCCAGTTTCCTGCGATTTTTTGTGCATGTTACGGCATCCAGTTGCATCGAGAGTCTAATAACATCACAAGACTGCAAAGCACAGCCACGGCAAAAAAGCATGGTTGATGCATGTTGAAATTGTTTTATCCAAGGTGATTTGGTACTATTCCAGCGGCGTTTTTGTTGCAGTGGGGATCCTGATTCAGTTTCATGAAGTGAGTGGGGTGAGAAAGCACGGCCTCTCCATGCTTGGATTTGCAATCCCTATTTTTCAAGAAATGATTGATTGATTATAAACCACCTTCAACACCAAAGGAAAACGAACTTGTGGTGGAATCGCCTTCCAGTGTCACAGTGAACCAGTTGAGGTCTTGCCAGCTGTGACCTTTTTTGTGAACCACTGTCGAGGGGGGTTGGAACCTGCATATCGACGGCATCACAGGCCTCATGCGGAAGTGAAAAAGTTAGGCACTCTACAAAAACCAAAATAGGACTTGCTTCAAAAGGAAATTGATAGGTGAGTCCTTGTGATGTTCGTAAATGGTTGTGTGATGTTGTGACATGTTGTTTCATGTTGTGGGTCTTTGGCGATATCACCATACAGATCCATGCAGTGAGAGATGATACGGATCGCAAAACAGTTGCGAAAACAAGGAATCAAAGCAAACATGACACCGACAGCCGACACAGCTTTGATTGGACATCACATTCTCAAGTTGTAGCTCATGGTTGCAGGCTGACCCCAGATGTGTCGCTTGTCAATGTGGAAGCTTTGGCGTCCCGCCAAGATGAACAGATTAACGTCCAGCTGCAGGAGTTTCAGACCCCAAAACAGCTAGGCATCCGACAAAAAGAAACAAAAAGGATTTGGAAATGACACGAAATACCCTTGAATCACCTCAAACATTTGGCCTAAATTGCCATTTCGCATCGCGCCGAGCGGCCAGGACGAGACATACAGATGTCCATGCTTGTCAGCCTCTACAGACGAGAAGGCCTTAGCTATTCAACAGTTTATGTTTGAACTGATTTCCATTCCTTATCCATCGAAGCTGTATTTTGAGATGTCTTGAGCATTTTAGATTTTGCAGCATTTGGTTCTGACCAGCCTCTCACTTGCTGGCTGACAGGTATTGATTATTCGCTATGCCTTTTTATGTCAAGTGCTCCTGATTGGGCCAGAGACTTAGTTATCCCAGTTTGAACAGGCTTTGCAGCTTTTCGTAATCATATCTCAGACTGTGCAGGATTTTCAGTGGCTGAAGATTTTCAAAAGCTCACAAACTCGCGACAAATTCAGGCTAAATATCTCCCTGACGCCTTTGGCAAATGTTTTGGCACATGGCAAGTTCGAGCTTGGACAGGTGCGCGGGGAAGTTCAGGGACTGTCGTATTGTAGTCGATATGTGGATATCGCATATCTACAATTACATACACATTGTATAGAAATTTGGCATTGGGCCAGCACTCATCACTGATCACTCTAGTTGAGATAGAAGTCAATCAGAGCCAATCTACAAAGGGGTAATTTGTAGCCGTTCTCTTGTGTACAGGAGATCGTTCTGTTGAAGCTACTGGGAGACTTTGTTGGGAAGCTCAGGTAGAAGCTGATAGGTCTGCTGGTTCCGACTTGGGCACTCGCGATCCATGACTTTACCTTTTCAAATCTTGTGATGTGAATGGTTCATTCGTACATCATGGAGGTACCACTTTTTGGACACACAATTCTTTCTGTTTAGATCAGACATTATCAATATTTTTGTATGTACACACATGATGGTATATGCATGATTGTAGATACACATTTGCAAATATAAATTATACAGGGTTTATATAAATATATATATCAAATAGTTATATACACACTATATACTGTACATATTTATGTATGACTATGATTGCATATATGTTTACAGTATTGTATCTAAATTATCATAGTATGTATATAGTGATATGTAGGATTCGACTCTTTGAATTTGTTTCCATAAATATACACATGCATTTCTGTATGCATCCACAGTTATCATGCGCTATCGGAATCTATCATGTGCAGGTGGGCCGTGTGTTATTTTTCTGCTTGCCCACTCCAAGGCACGGTTCCATGGCTCGAAACTGGTGGGTTTTCAAGAACGATCCAAAACGACTAGGATGAAACTGTTGGATCTTTTACTGAAACTGGGCCTTCTCTCCATGAGCTGTTCTGAGACTTTGTTCTTGTCTTTTGAGTTTGGACCCTGGATGAACAAAGAACAAGATGTCTGTGATGCTAACGGCCACTTTCACCTCAAAAGAGTGAAGAGCCAGCAGGATTTCACAGATTGCGCAGATGACCAGTTAAAGATTGGCCCCCTTAGATACAGTCTTTAGTTGCTGGAAATGCACGTTCGTGTGGAAAACGAGGTGTTCCGTCACTGTAACGACTGCCAAGTTTTTGTATAAGAGGTCCGAAAGTTTGAAACCAGAGCCGTCGCAAAAGATAAGCATCACAATTGCTCATGACCACCTTTGTAGGAACCAGATGCATTTATGCACTTGATACCCCAAACCATGCAAAACTAGCTTGTTTTTTGATCCGAACAAAATAAACAACTATCAGAATTACCGCTCAGTGAGTTTACCAGTTTCGGTGTGAGCTTTGAGCCTAGCCACAAGGCAATCCCGACATAAAGGGTCTACGTTTTGATACGTTTTGCATCTCCAAACGTCAGGCGCTTGAAAGTGCACTTGGCTCTGAATTGGATGGTGCATGCCTTGTCGGAATGTTGCGCGAACCTTCTGGGTAGAAGCCTGTGGAATGATCGGTTTTGAACCTAGGTGATGGCTCTGCGTTTCCCTGTTTGGATCGTGTTGGTTGGACACACCCTTAGCAAGGACGGGAAAACTCGAAAATCCCTTGTTAGTTGAGCCAAAAAAAATCTGCTTTGATTAATTACGGCATAATTACGGTGATGGAAGAGCCAGAGCTTTGTCCAACTCAATCAACGGCACATTTCACTTGTCAGGAGCCGTGGTTCTCAGATTTTGCTCTTCTAGCCATTTGGTTTCCATTTGCCCAGCTGCCGTGTTTTGCCCATGCCCCCGCCCCGACCCGAGCCTAACACCTTCACCCAAACAGTTCTTGTCGAAGACAGGTCGTCTCAGCAGCCTTTGGCGGAAGTTGGCTTCAAGTCTTGGCTATTCAGGTGGGAGTTTGATGGATTGCCAGAGCTTGGCACTAATTTCTGTTTTTGTCCATGCATTTCTGAGGCAGCAGACGAGCAAGAGAAACGTGGAATTGCGTGACTGCCCAGAGATGTCAACCATGCAGAACCAACCTGACTTGAAGGATGGAGCGACTTGAGGGATTTGCAACGTCCAAGAAATTTGTGATTTCGAAGAAGGTCTTTCTTGATGGAAATAAATACTATAGTTGTGCTTTGCAAAGCCGGCAATTCGCCCGGGCACCCGACTGTTGCTGTTGCTGTTGCTGTTGCTGTTGCTGTTGCTGTTGCTGTTGCTGTTGCTGTTGCTGTTGCTGTTGCTGTTGCTGTTGCTGTTGTTGTTGTTGTTGTTGCTGTTGCTGTTGCTGTTGTTGTTGTTGTTGTTGTTGCTGTTGCTGCTGTTGTNGTCGAGTCTAAGACAGCAACCTCGTATGATCCCTTTGCTGACTTGTTGTATTACAAGGGCATAGCGGCATGACACTTGAAAAAAGTGAGTGCTGCATGCCGAGGCTGCTCGGATGAACATGGCTGTTTATTATGGCTTTGTGAGTGGAGTCTCTTGGCTGCACATACTGTATCTTGGGTTCAGTCCGGTTTTTCTTCACGAGATGGCAGGAGGATTGGCACCATGTAACTTGCTGACATGTGCACAAAATTGGGAATACTTTGGAGCGATAACAGCCCAAAGCCCTGGCTCTTCTAATTAATTCTTTCAGCGTTACTGATCTAGCCGCTATTGATGATTGCTATATGACTGCTCTGATCGTGGCCTAGCGTTGGATTTGCTGCTGCTTTGAATTGTTGTGTGATTTTCCCTTGAGTGCTATGAAAACCTTCCTGCTGCATCCCCTCAGGTGATTTTCGCTGGATTGTTTGCCGTCGCAAGGGCCTCAAACATCCTCCGGAAAGGTCCGCACACAAAGTTCCAGAAACTGCCAGTGGATATATGATATAATGTATATATATCCTTCAAAAACAGTCCCAGTTGAGAATCCCCAAGCGCCATCAGGTAGCAGCTCACTGAGTAGATTCCACAGTGACTCTACTAGTGCTGCAAAGAGCCCTTTGTGGGCGAATGCCTTCGGACACCTGGTCAAAGAATCATGGTGAAAACAGTGAAAACCATTCCTTAAATTCTGCTCACAGATGAAGAGATTTCGTTTAAAGTGATGGAAATTGAATACCTTTGGCATCACGCCTTTCGCCTTTGGCCTTGGCAATGTCTCCTGTTTAGTGAAAACATTTTTCCATCTTCCACCCCATGGTGAGAAAGAGGCCTTTGAGGCCCCCCGGAGCTCGTGCTCGGAGATTCGCCCGGAGATATCAATGTCGCATTGAAAAAGATGTAGCACAAACTGGTGGTATAAAATGTATACAAAAGGTGATGTTAAAAGGTGATGTCTCAAGATTTTCACATGTCGATGGATCTGCATTTTCCAGGTATCAACCTGGCAAGGTGAACTTTCAGAATGACTCTTTTGAACGGCTGGCAACTCAATTCTTACCATGGAGAAAAAGTGCTGTGAAATGGAGTGTTTCAGGCCGCAGCTGCTGGCACTGTGCGAGAAATTGGTGCATTCTGGACAAGAGGTGCCTGGAGATGTCGAGCAATTGAGTGGAAGATTTTGCCACTTTCGCAGTTGCATACTGGTTAGAGGATTGTGGAAAAAATGTGTGGGAGCCGTGCTTGCATGTGCTCGTACTGTTTTTTTGTTCCATTTGTCGGGCTCTGTTCAGTAACAGTACAGTGCAATGCTGGAAGTTGTCAGAACAATTCCGTTGATCAGCTGTTGTTGCCCAGGCCTTGTCCAAAGGGCCAAAGTCAGAAGCCGAGAAAAATTCAACAGATTCCGAAAGCCAGTGTTCCATGAACAGCTTGAATCGTGGTTGAATCATGTCGAATCTAGCAGCCGCAAAAGTTAAAAGGCAGCTTGCATGGTTTCCTTGATGCAAAACACATTTATCATTTGTACCATCCCTTGCGATTGTACTCCATAGACCTTCTCGGATTCCTCTCATTTGCATTCATTTGCTGTTTTGGAGCTATTGGATGGCATGCAGTGCATGAACCCTAGTCTTTAACGACAATATTCCATATCGCTGGTATATCGAACATGTATGACCACGAGACGAATCCTGCTTGCACACTAAGAAATCTAAGGCGGGCTGGTGGAAAAGAGAACCTGCAGATGTGTGCTGAAAGTCCTTCGCGTGTACAGGCAGCTTCGTGGGATGAACTCGCCAGAAATTTCCACCGGATGCTGTACTCAGTGTAGAGACGAGATGGAATTTGGATGAGTTGTGCCAGAATATATATTATTATATAATAGATTATATATTTAGAATGTCTTTGCTTTTGATTGATGCTTTGACAGCTTTGCAAGATCTCTTTTCAACACGAAAACCCACGGATGAGCATCCAGCATCCAGCAAGTTGCTGAAAACGCTTTTGGAATGCCAACCCATGCCACGCAGGCCAGACTTGGCACAAGTTGTGGCTCCAGGCGCAGAATCAGGATGTATAGCTCCGACAAAACAGCTTCCAGAGGAAAACCAGATGAAACACCCATGAAATCCCTTTTAAAGCTTCGTGCAATGATATTTAATATGTATCTTTTGAATTGAGATGCGTCCTTTCTACTTGGAAAATCTTACAAGTGGATCCCTTTCACAAACAGATTTCAAACATGTGCTCTTTGCCCAGGCCTCCCAAAGACGATAGAGCCAGTACGGCAACTACGAAGGCATGCAATAGTAGGGCATGCAAGCATGGAGTTCTGGACTGCACAATCCCAGCGAACTTTATGAACTGAAACCTGTCATTGAGACGTGATCGAAGTGAAACATTCTTTGAGTTTCGTGGTTTCCTTTCCTTCTTCATAATTTCCTTAACTTTCTTAATTTTGTTAATTTTCCTTTGTTATAAAATCTTGCGATCAAATGCGATGAATCAACATCACTAAACCCGGTCAGGCCCCAGCAACAGCTGAGAGTCGTTGGCAGAACTTGGGTTGTTGTTCACCCCCTTGGACCAGCCTAGTACTCAGGACCAAGCCGATTGTCAAACCGAACTTGAAAAACACTAGGCTATTGTTTAAGTTTGTTTGGAGTCTTGTCGAGAGAAAAACGGCCAGTTTTCGAGACTTTTTCTCATCAATTCATCATTCTCGAACCCGTGACGACTAAAGATCTCGCATCCAGGAGCGCAAACATAACAAGTGATTTTAATGTGTGATCAGACACTGACGTCACCTTGTTGCAGGGTTCTTTAAGGAGTGGTGAAATAAATTGAAATAATATAACTGGACCAGATTGGTAGCAGATGACATCCCCAGCATTGCCAGTGAAGGTTGACATTCAATTTTATCCAAATCCTGAACAATGCTGTCCAGATCTCCATCCCTATTCGAATGTATTAGAGTATATAATGTATTTAATATGCATGATGTTACTAGACATTAGTTAAATAACAGGTAAGCGAAGGAAAATGTGTGCAATTTCCATGATTTCTATGAATTTCACATATATTTTCCATATAGTTCCAGATCTTTCGCGTTTTCAAAAGGCGCATTTTTATCGAGAAATCATCCCTATCGAGGCGAGTCACAACGACTACCGAGCCTGGGACCCTTGGGTCTGACTGCACGAGGTTGAGAAATCCTGCCAGGATGCCAAGTCATCACCAGGATGACATGAAACAGTCTTTTTGGGAATCCCTATGGTTGATCATTTGATGAACGTTTCTAATAGATGATGTGAAGAAAACAAGAAAACAAGAAAAGAACAGCAATTGCTGGCAATTGATACGTATAGTTTGTCCACTCAACGTGTATACACCGGCAGAAACTGCTGATGTTGCATGGACACGAGGATGGCAAATACGTCCTCAATGTTTCACCTGGCTAAGTGAAAAGCGGCTAAAGACCGGACACTGCAACAAAATGAACACGCCAAAGGGGAAGAGCAGTCAACTGGAAACATACAATCATTTTGATACTAAGGTAGACCATGACCATCAAGTTCTGATATGTATATTCATTTTTGTGCGTCGAGTTGCTTGATCACTAACAGGCTATACGACAAAACACATGTCAAAGGTGATGGGGGCCATGTTTTGTCCTGGCGGAAGAATCTGAGGGTTGTAGCTTGATCATGTTCGGTGTTGTTCAGCTCAAGCGGCGAAATCGGTGCTACACCGACACACTTTTGGATGAAAGAATTAAGAGTTGGTTTTGACCTGCACAAGACCTGTTGGGAAATGAGCCACTGCCTAGGGAGACATCAAGTCCAGACATGGTTCTGATGTATGATATGACATGATCAAGCGAACATTTGAGCAAAATCAAAGTGGGCGCCCTCATGAACTGCTTTATTTTGTTCTCAGGTGATGGCACAAACATGATGAAATAAGGCAGGACTTCACAAAGTGAGATGCTTCGGATTAATCCTTTGGCAGTTTGCAACCCTCACCGAAAGAGCAAGGGTGGTCCAATTGGCTTGCCCTTCCAAAATGCGGAAGAAAGTTGATAGCCGTGTTCGAACTCTGGCCCGTGACTCAGTTGTCTCTACCAATTCTGAGTATCAAACGACCCAAACCTAAAGGATTGGACCGCTTTCATCTTGCAAAGCTCTGTCCATTTTGGATGGAAAGCTAAAGACCTGGATTGTACATTTTGGTACCAGTTTTGTGTCATGGCAAAGGCCATGAGCCATAGTAAATGACAAATAAACGGCAGTTTTTTTCCCTACAATCTTTCCATGGTACTTATCAATTATTTGTCGTGCAAACACCATCAAGAAGTGTATCCTTTATTGAGCCGAGCCCCAGAGCGGAGTGATGATGCAATGGAGAAAATCCGGCAGTTGGAATAATTAAGGCATGCCAACTTGCTGTAATTCACCAATTGTCCATATCAATTGGTGCAGCATTGTGTCTATCAACAATATTTTGCAGGTCGAGAATGGCATCAAGTCCCACACCAGGTCTATGTTTGTCATTGCAGCTCGGCACAAATGATTGGAAGCATGAGCATGTGATCAAAAATACTGCTTGGTGGCTTAGTTGTGTAATTTGCGGTTGTCATAGTCCATGAGATTACCATGGAGTTTTGAACACTTTCTTGCAAGGTTGGCGACCATGGAAGGGACCAGGCCTGCGAGGGATATGTGAAAAAAAAACCGCTGCAGTGGACATGGTGACATGGTGACAGGTGGTGAATCTCCATTTCATGGTGAACAAGATCACAAACTCCAAGCCCTCCGTCTTGTGGTGCCTGGGTATGCCAAAGTCATGAAGCCACGAAAAAGCCATCCTGGTGATGCTTGGAATGGTGGTGATGCTCCAAGGTGCTACAAGAAAGAGCTGGGTTTCAGTACACACAAAAAGAAGCGAATGAAACAGGCAAGCTGCTTTTGAAAGCACTGAATCTATGATGTTTGCAAGACTTGGGCCATTCCTGCATTATCCTGCATTGCCATGTCAGGTTAAGAAATTGCAAAAGAGCGGGCAACTAGATCCAAATGTGGATGATCCGTGCGGTGCTCGGTTGCTGTTGCAACCACTTTTGCCGTTTGGACCAAGACTTGGAACCTGAAATACCACGACTAGATGATTGTCTCATAAAATTGATATCAATTGATTCTTCCGGGTTGCTGGCAAGTTGTCCATTGAAGTAGTATTTTCAAACGAACTACTGTAGTCTTTGTAGAACTCTTTCCTTTCCCTTTGTTTGAGATGGTACATGCCTCTACTCCCAACATCAACCTTCCCTCGCATCAAATCTTTGAACACATGAGGTTTGATCTTTTTATTTCCAGTACGAATATTCGATACTGACAACCTGGCGTGTTTGATCTCTCGGGCAGGATTGCTCAAGCATCTCTCAAGAAAAACTAAGCAAGTCTAGACCAAGATTGTAAATTCATGGCCGGTAAAAGCACGTGTTCTGATGTTAGCAAACCTGATCAGTTCCAGCAGTTTGTGAGGAAGTGTGTGGGTATATACATATACATATATGGCATAGGCAACCACAAATAAATATATGGTAGCACGAGCAAGGAACAAGGAATTCCCCCCAGAGGTAGTATGAAAAACAAGTTTTCTCCATCTGAGAATATGTGGGGAGGCATGGTGGGGCAAAATTGTAGGGCTGTAGGTTGGCAACCTACAGGGTGAGGAGGTGTAGTTGGGCAAACTTGTAGGGCCGACACTGTCGAGCAAACGTGTAGGCAAATTTGTGAACCGCATATGTATGCATTCGGCATGTTTTAGGTGCTGGGTGGGCCAGCGCAAACTTTGAAACATCGCATTTAAGTGTAGGTACCGTGTGACTCGTACATATATATATATATATACTCAAATTGATATGTACATATCTAGAATATATGACATTTAGTACCGTTCAGATTTATCCTTTGCAAGTTTCGGACGCCAACTATACTGAGTATATCAACTTGCAGCTCAGCGGTTGCTCATTTCTTGAAAAGTAAATGCAAAGACAAAAGGTATTTAGCTTTGCATGGGTTCCCAGGCGGCAAAAATTCTGCATGGCCAGGCTACTACAAAGACACCGAGCAAGTCTTGGGCAAAACTTATGGCATGTGCCGCCAGCCTTTTGCAATCATTGCCAATTGACATGATGTGTAATCATGCAGTTCCAAGGTTGTGAGCCTGCTAGATAATTGCACATGGATTTGCGATTTGTCCTGCTTTCAACAAATCCTTCATGTTTCCTCCGTCTCTGTCCTCTTCTCATTGAGTATCTTGACAAAGTTCTTTCATGGGGAAGCACCTTTGCAGGTGTATCCTTCAAGATTTTGAAGCGTTGACACCAAACCTCCTCTGTCGAGTGGTTGAGACAGCGCTGGCCTCAAAGACAGGTACAAGTCAAGTTGCAGTCATTCAAAGTGAGAATTTTCAGACAGACATCAACGTAGAGAAGTGGATAGTGAACACGTGAAGAGATTTGGCTGTCCTTGTGCTCAAATTGGAAGCATTGGCATTGACAAATTGACCAGTTAGTTTTACACTTGGCAGCAAAGGTGCAAGGTGGTGGGATGGCCAGAGCCTTGAACAAACCTTGGTTTTCGGGGACAGTTTTTCGGAGGGGCCAGGAAGTTATCATTCCAATAGAAGATCCGATGGATCAGGTCAGTTCAGGTCATAGAATATCATATAAAACGATACAAAACGAATTAAAACGGTAGAGTTGCTGGAGATCGGAAGGTTTAGCAAGCGAATCCACTGAATTCCAAGGTTATACTACTGCACTTCTGGCGAGATTGAGACATCTTGTTGCTGCAAGACTACATAAATAATGCATGTAGAGACTCGTAGATCGATATCCTATTGAGGTCCTTCACAATATCGACACTTCCACCATGAAGAAGATTTGGACTAAAGTTTCCGAGTCTCTCCGATATCCCTACCCTCTTATCCTTAACTTTTTTGGGGGGACGTAAAGAATTATAAGTTACAATTTCCCGTGCGGAGGGTGTACATAGGAAATTGTAACCTACATGTCCTACAGTTTTTGAAGGGAGCCTCCAAATTGTAAGTTGGTACGTTCTTACGTATTGGCTTGCGAGTTTCATGACGTACCCCACATTGAGTCTACATTTTTTGGATCGGGGGGGGGGTCTGCGGAAGAAGACATTGTAATGATGTTGTGTTTGTTCAGCTGCGTTTGCTGCTACATTGGGGTATCCATGTGGCGAGGATGATCAATGGAGATGTTCGGACTAGAGTTTCCGAGAGTTTTCGATGACGCGACATCTCTTACACTTACACTCTTGACAGAGCCTGTTCACGCCAACCATGAGTGCATACTGTATCATTTCTATGTCTTTGTCGCATTGCGGCATTGCGATGATATTGTGTTTGTTGAGTTGCGTTTGCTGCTACCATTGGGGTATCCATGTGGCGAGGATGATCAATGGAGATGTTCGGACTAGAGTTTCCGAGAGTCTTCGATGACGCGACGTCTCTTACACTCTTGACAGAGCCTGTTCATACCAACCATGAGTTCATACTGTCTCTTTTCAGTATATTTTCAGTGTCTTTGTGACATTGTGATGATATTGTATCCTTTCAATTCCCTTTGCTCCCACCATTGCTTGCGGTTTCCATCTGCCGAGGATGATTAATGGAGTTGTTCCGACTAGAGTTTCCGAGAGTCTTCGATGACGCAATACTGTACCAGTTGCACTCTGGACAGGGCCTTTGTTGCTTAATCATTCTCTGATTGGTGTCATTCATCTGGCCAGGTTGAAGACGATGGAATCCTTGAAACAACTGTATAGCTTGGCCATGGATGCGTCCTTTAGCAGCACCAGTGAGTAGTACTGAGGTTCAGACCATATTTTGGATGCCAGGAGACTAGTGTCACAAAGTGTGATACGCTTGCAGTACCAGTTGTAGGTACTCGTAGTTTTTCCCTTTGATTCATAGGATTTCAATGGATTTCAGAGATTCATAATTTTTCAACAGTATGTCATGTAATGTCATGATTTACCCAACCTGAAGCTTCGCCGTTTCCGAGGCATCACAACCTGCGTACCGAAACGCACACCGACACGGAGCCACGTTTCAACGAACGCGGGGGAGCTGAAGGGCGGCTTTTTTCTTGGGGGACGCGCGGCCTTGAGAAGCCGTAGTATATTCCCTTTCTATGCTTTTTACTTTTATATCATCTTTTATACTTTAAATATGCACCATACGTGAAGCATATAATTGTCGGTGATAATGATTCATTGACAAGAAATGCTACTGAGGTTTGGTTCTCTCGTTGAAGGACTGTTCTGCATGCCTAGTGGTGGACGATGAGTTGAACATCCTTCCATTGTCCAAACACGCCAAGGTGTGGCTGCCAAACATCTGAAACGTGAAATGGAAGCCTTTCGAAAAGATGTAACCTCGATTTAATCAAACGTAACCGCGATGGTGACACGGCCCTTTTCTAATATAGTACGTGGGCAGTACGATTCTACCAATGCTCTGCAGGCCGTCCGACCAATGGAGGCCCAGCCAAGCGTTGCGAGTTGATACAGAAAAGTTGGCTGCTGGGTCCTTGAAATTGGAGGATTTTTAATGATTTTTATGCAACATGCACCAATGGACACTTTTTAAATCAGATGGTAGGGGGTTATGTGGAGATATCGTGTATTTATACGAATGTTACATCATTTTGCAGAAACACCCCTGCGTTGAGAAGATAGTTTCTGCAGTCAAGGCGAGGTGCTGCTGAAATAAATGTAGCAACGTTGATTGCACAACCAAAAACGCGAGGCAGATGAAGAGGTGGATGCAGATGAACGGCCAAAGACTGCCAACGAGAGGTGGACTGGTTTTACTGGTTTTGGATATGGAAGCGATTTACAGGGATGACTCAGAGGAGTGATTTCTAGCTGATATTTGGTAGTTTTTTGATGGTAGCTTAATAGTAAGGCTTGCGAAGTTGAAGGGCCAGAATACACACCTCAACCAGTTGGGGACCAATGATTTCGTTGTCCTTCATCGCCCTGTGGCGTTTTTGCGACCAGGGAGCTAGACGAGCTGAAGGAAACCACTGTATGCAGCCCAGGGCTGTGTTTGGACACCTTGGTGCAAACCTTTTTTGAAGCCAAGGCTGACACTCAACCCATTGGTCCTATCGTTGGTGTGTCAAAGACATTGGACCAGGCATGGGATCAAATGACTTGGGACCATGTCCAATTGTCTACAGGAATTGGCTGGTGAGTTGGTAGCAGTTGTGTAATGGTTTTTGCTTTCTTAGGTGGGTTTGGATGTGTCTATATAAACGAGTGTCAGCCTTGTGGATTCACAGATTCACAGCGAAGATCTTACAACTTTAAAGCTACTTGCGGCATGTCGTCTTTGAGGCTTTGAGGCAAGAGGGTATCTTTTATGTATCCCTTTTTGGATTTTTTTTGGTATCACTGATGATCAGATGTGGGTCACATGTTCTTCGCACGAACAAAGGAACACAATCTGGCAGGGTTGGATGCATGAGCGGAGATTGGGCATGATGCTCTGGTAGAAAAACGCGACGGGGCTTGCAGGCCAAAGCAGTAATGAGCTTCGTTGATGCCATCTCGGAGAAGACCTTGAACCGGACGATGCTTGGTTCTGGTATGTTCTGGTAGTTCATGAACCAAATCTTGTCCGAACTTTCTAACCTCTCCTCTCCTTTTGCTGGTTCTAAGCCGGACTGAGGATGGCTTTGACCGCAGCTCGTGGTCGCGGAAAGTTTTCTTCCTAGTTTGAAAACAAAAAGAATCACAACGAGATTAAAATGACCAAAGGTTATCACAAATGTGTGTTGAGATGTCCAAAGCTTTTTCGATCTTGCAGCCGTGCATGAAATTTCAACGAAAAGATCGTGAAGTGTGGGCTGTTATGGATGGCCTTCCATCATGTCAAGGTCTGCTGCATTGGGTTTAGCTGTCTCCGCAGCAGTGGCCTATGGCTATTCCAACATCTTCGTGACGGCGAGCTGGCCAAGATACGGGAGAGGATGTATCCAGCCTTGTCCGAAGAGTAGCTGGCAATATGGGGAGAATTTGAATCCGGTGTTGCAGGGGGGGCAACCAGCGATCCGTCACGATTCAAGACATAATTATGCTGCTAAGTAAATATACTTATTAGTTTTGTTGTGCGCCCTCTCTAGAGTTTTCTCATGACTGTGGGATGTACTTGCGTTCCCTGCAATAATTGTTGTATCTGCTCAGAAGCCACTCTGCACAGGGCCGGATGAACTTGAAAACTCAAGAGTTGGATCGGAAATTGAGCGCAACAACTTGTATGACGATTTGTGTGGATCTTCAGATGCACTGATTCCATTCCACACAATTTTTCAGGGTTGGGAATGGTTGGGACTTGCGCTTTTGCCTGTTTGCGACTCTGTTCTGTTTGAGGCGCCATCTCCTGAGAATTTGAGCACGGTCTTCGAGTTCATTCTCAAAGGTTTTGATGCCTTAGGGATGAAGGACACATGGATCAAATGGTGAGAAGATGGTGAGCGTAGGAGGATTTTCACACACTTCGGAAGGTCCGAAATCGCCGAAATCTTTGTTGGTAAGAACATGGAACAATTGTATGCAAAAGGGCCTCAAACACCGCATCAAAATGGGGTTGGCAAACGGCAAACCTTTTTCATGGCTCTTTTGTGTCCAGGAGCATCAGGAGTACGAGCTTGTGCAAGCAGACAATCCTGACCTCAACAAGGCGGACAAATGCATGGAAGATTCAGAAGTGTGCTCTAGTTCTTGAATGTGCAGGGATTGTACAAAGGATTTATCTCTTAGGGATCCAACACCAGGGTTATTGAGTATTGAGTTATCAGTCATTGCTACTGTATTTCTTGTTGATAGAAGTGGATCGGATCAGTCCGGATGCCTTTTCAGCGAATCTGCGATTCTCAATTTCCGAAGCGCAGGCGCTCGTGCGTGTGAACATTTTCAAGGACTCGCTTTGGACGGTTGGGAGTTGAACTTCTCCGAAGGCAGGAGTTAATCTACAGATTCTCCTTAGTGGCGACTCGGGACATGTGGATAATGTATATAAGACCGAAGTGGAGTCTAGATGCAGTTTTTAGCGAGACCTTCAAAACGATTGGAAAAACATGGAATAACTAGCAAAGACTGAATGATCAGCATCACATGACATGATTCTACTTTAGATACTCTCAACCCTGTCAATTGGGTGGGATTGAATGACGATAGAATGGTTACATTCATATGTCCGTAACCTTTTTCTAGAGCACTACAGAGCTATAGAAATATCATGACATATACAGAATTGCCAAGTGCAAAAGCTACTAAGTCTCGAAAAACATGTTTGCTTTAGACTGTCTGGGACTCCACAAGGATCATCGACAAACTGTCCAGTACATCAATCCATCGGATTGGCAGCATTTGGCACAGGTGGGAAGGTGTCATTTACATTTACCAAATTTGAGTCTACCATTTTCCAGGTTGTCTTTACATGAAACACCCATTTACCAAATGTTTTTTTTTGCATTGACCTCAGGATGTTTTACATGTAAATGGAGAATTGAAACTTATGACTGGTGAAATTATATAACAATTGATTAAAGTTACGCGATCAATGGATGTGAAACGATCACAAACTTCTTGTTTTTCTCAGGCGGAGCTGCTGATTGTAGATGAAGCTGCTGCCATTCCACTGCCCATCGTCAAAAAGCTCTTGGGGTGTGGCTGACATTGTTGAGAAGCACTGCTTACTTATCGGATGTTTCGATTGTGTGTACTTTTTCGCTAGGTTGATGGTTGAATTGGGAACACCCAGAGATTAACCGTGATTAGCCAAGCGTGTCCAACTCGAGAGATTACTATTGAGGTGTCATGCATGGCTTGCTTGCATTGAAGTTCTTTAGCTTTGCCAGGCCATATTTGGTACTATTGGCATCGACTGTGAATGGTTATGAAGGACAAGCCAAGATTGCAAAAGGGCTCCAGATGGATGTGAGATTGGCATACATTTCGTTGTTAAGTTCAAGATTAAAAAGAGCTAGATAAGGGCAACACATCCAAATGTGTGGATGTATTCTTGTGTTTTTTGTGAACACCATGGTTGCATGATTCCATACAATATGCGTTTCATCAAAATTTACATATGCCTAAGATACCTGTATATACATCTGACGCATACAGAGATAGATTTAATATGGATGGGATTGATTCAGGTTCCAGTGCTGGATCATGATCAAAGCCACAATGCGCTTGTAACTTGTAAGTACCCTCCCGAGCTGTGCACAGGGAATCATTCAACTCCAGTATCAAAACCATGATTGGAGATGATCAGAGAAGAAGCTGGGGCGATCAACATGGCCAAATAAAAACCGCGTGTATGTCAGACTCAACCGCATCGTTCTGCTTCTTGGTTGTGAAGATCTCCAAGTGCACATCATTTTGAGCAGGAACTGGCAGAGCCTTGTCACTAAAGCTGATTGAGGAGCAGTTTGGTGCACAGGGTTTGAGAAGAACACAAGAACTTGTCAGGCTAGATGTTACATGGATGTACATATGTTGTACTGTAGTTCTTCTTGACTGTTGGACAAGTATTCATCTCGGTCAAAGGACATGCTCCCCTTCCGAGTCTTTGCTTCAATGCATCTTTCAATGTTTGGCGGTTTGAACGAGTATTCTCGTGGCATATCCAAAGTTCTTTTCCGCAACCACGATAGAATTGATTTTGAATATGGCTGAGGCACAGACCCCTCCCCCTATCATTGGTTAGGTGGTGTAGAATGGAATTGGACCATTCTTTGTTATGTCACTTCTCGCATATTTTGGGTTCAACTTCTCAAGGTTTTCTTGAGACCCTCAAACTTGATGATCCAGAGGACCTGAAGAAGAGCAAAGGCAGCGGCAAGACTGGCTCTTTGGGAGATCGCACCATGAGAGAATTGTCTCTTGAGGACTGAGATACACTATGAAACTATATGAAACTATTGTGACAACTATGAATTAACAAGGACTTCAAATGTCAAACTGGTTTGATTCATCAACATTCCTCCATTTGTAGGAGCCGATTCGATATGCCCCCGGAGACCCAATTGAGGTGCTTCCGCTGCTTGATTCATTTCAATCATTTGGATGAAATCGTTTCTTCAACCAAATCCACACTCGCATATGCATTGGTTACAATTACAATTGCAATCCATTTTGACATGTTTTTATTATATATTTCATGTATAGCGATTTATAGATACGTATATCTATAGGTATTGTTTGTATGCATTTCTTCCAATTGCTATGGATTCAACCCATCCTTTTCTCCAACTTCGCTTCACGGAGGCTTGGCTGTGCCAACTTCTTTGCCTTGATGCTGCGCAGGTTGGGATGGGAATGATGGACGGATTGACCAACCTCCTGTGCTTTCACAAGCAGTTTCTGCAGATTTTTGGCAGTTACTAATATAAGTGCTTCATTCAACATTGATCATATTCAGGTATTCCAGTATTTAAAGATCTGGTTTAAATGTATGGTCCGTAGCCATGAAATTCTATAATTCCAAAGGCGTCCAAAGGCTTTGAAGACCTCAACAATGCTAATGAGGTGCCAAAGTTGCAACTGAACAGCTTACCGCTGCCAGCACAGTGACTTGTTAGAGTCGGGGCTTTTTGGTGCTTGGTTCTTCGTCTTTCAAGGCATAGATTATAGTGTAAGTGGATAGGAGTTTGGATATGCTCCTGGGCGATTTGTTTTATTTCTAATGTAATTCATTCAATTCGATCTACTATTCTATTTCTGTTTGATTTTATCCATCTTCCTGGCTTCAAAATATTTCAATGACTCCAAGTCAAGAGGGCTGGTTCGGAGACATCCCGAGAGTCTTTCATACTCTATGTAAAGCAACTTTTTCACAAGTTTCTGGCCAGAAGATTCCTATTGCATCCCACTGAAACGGTATTTTTAAACGAATCCCAGAGCTTTTTGAAATTAAAATAGTCACATTTCCTTGGCAGATGATTGCTTTCCAATTGAATCCTAGGTGCAGTCTTTTCATGGTGAACAGAGACGCGCTGTTCTCTTATCACGCCTACTTCTTAGCTTGAGCCATCGCTGATGGTCTGTTGTTTACCGAGTTATTCTATTGGCTGCCAGTGCGACTGGATTGGACAGATTTATTGAACTTCTAAGCATAGTGATTTCCTCCCAAAAAAAGGGCAAAAAGAGATTCCATCTTCCAACCATCCATTTTCAGGGGCAAAAATGTTAGTTATAGGGAGTGGTTCATAAGGACGGCATGACCAGCTCACAACCCGCTAGAAACATAATGTCAAAATATATCAAAATATATCAAATGCAACAGGAACGAGTCTTTCCCCGAAAACTTGTTCTTGGATTTGTCCATTTGAGACCAAGTTGAAGCTCGATTACTGTACCAGGAAGCCTCTGAGAAATTCCTCTTCAAGATGATGTCACTCTTTGTGTCAAGCCCATCACTCAGTACCCTGAGCCCAATGCGACGTTGAGGATTTCAGGATTCAACCATCTATCAGACCGGTGAAGTGCTGGGTTTTGCCTACGGCCATGTCTATCGTTTTGGTTGACAGAAATCTTCGATAGGTCTTCACCCCAATCCTAGTGCCACTATGTGCCACTCACTTGCTGTTCTCCTTGGGTCATGGGTTGCAGCATACCTCAAAGACACTACGTCCTTGGCTTTGCTAAGGCCACTACAAGAATTCGCCCAATGACCTTCTGCTAATGGCAGATGCACCAGCACATCATTTGTTAGTGTTGTTGGGTGCTCAGTTTTATGTAGTTGAAACCCGAGTTTTTTTGGGTACGGCAGTTCACGTATTGAACTCCCTGCAATCAAGGCTGCCACCAATCGATGTGGATTCGGAACAAGCGGATCTTCCTGAAGTCTTGGTTGCTATTCAGCGGCTTGGCAGCTGCAAGGTTTCTGGACAGAGGCTGTCTTGAACAAGGATGCAACATGATTCCCCTCATAATATGCATCCGTAGATATTCACACTGCCTCTAGATTATGTAGGGATTGGTCTAGCTGCAAACACTGTATATGGCAAAGCTTCAAGAAAACGATTCACCCGTCATTTCTGAAGGAAACAAAGTGACTGAACAGCAGACCATGGGTTCTATTCATGTGCAGCCACATGAAAAGCATTGCAAAATCAATCATACAAATACCATTCCCTGATATTTCCCAGTGTTGGAACTTGCCATCAGACAAGCGACAAGGATTTGTGCAGAGGGCGCTCTCTCACGAGATACAGTCAAGGTGTGGATTGGGGGGCTGGGGGTATTGTCGATCGAGGGATAGCAATTTTATGCAATTTTAGACTTCCAGGTAGTGCGGCGGGGACTTCACTCTTGCTGAGGCTTCTTTGAAGCGAGGCTTACGTCCCTCTGGAGATCTCATTCCTTGGACGTTGACACAGCATTTCCTACATGATAGCCATAAGCTCAAGGATTTGGTTTTGCAGTATTGCTGGCACCGGAAGATTCTCAAGTCTGCTTCTGGATTGGCTTAAGTATATACAGTCTTGTCCTATGTATTCTCGATTTGCACATTGGCTAAATTTCTCTTGAGGACTTGTGAACCCTTGCTATTTCATCCAAAATGGAAATTGCTTGTTGGAATCACCACTCAGCTTGAGCCAAGGTTTTGGGCAGCTGAGTGGGGTTCGGGTAGTGCGAATAGCAACCCACCCCTCCTTGCAGCGGAAAGGCCAGCCCAAAATCCATCAAATCCTTCAGGGATGTTTTGGTGGCTGAAAGCAGTGGTGGCTTTCGCCATAATTCCACTGTCATGACTGTACGTGTACAGTAGTTGTATCTTCCGGGATCGCACGTGTTTGCAAATTTACCACAAAACTTCTGTGTGAGAGCAGATTTTGGATTGCAGAAATGTCGAGAGGTTACGCATCAGAAGCTTTGAAGCAGATGATCGCTGGCCTGCCATGCTTGAGAGCACTTGATCTTGAGAAGACCGCATAATCATACCAAGAGGCTGTGGTAGTTCTATGTCATTCCACTGTTCTACGTGTGCCAGGCCTGGTTCGAACAAAAGTCCCGAGGAGGGGAATCCTTCGCAAGCAAGGCCACTAAGTCTTGATCTCAGTATGTCTCAGTGTTAAGGGCATCCCCAAGGTTACTGGAGTTCAAGGTGGTCAAGTTAGCAAACTGAGACGTTTATGAGATCTAGCCAAGGACGTCCCAAGAGGATGCAGGCAAGGAGTGGGGAATTGATGTAGAAAGTCGGGAACGTCATATCGAAAAGCATGGCAACTTCAATGATTTTTAAATGAAATGGCACTTTCTCAGTGATTTCTCTGAAGATCGTACGTGGCATATCGTGGCATCATGCATTTTGAGTGCATTGCAAGGAGTCGTAGAGGTTGCATAATCCTTTGTTCACTTGTGCCATCCTCTCTAGAGGAGATTTCAATATTTGAATGATGAAAGAAGTCTTCCCTATACCTTGTTTCACCTAGCTGTCACCAGCCAGGTGTTGCAAAGCTTCATGAGGAGGACAGAGAGACTCAGAAATGTCATGCCTGGCTATGATCTATCTTTACATAGAATGACATGGAAGTAGAATTCAACTATATCCCCGGCAATATGATATATGCAACAATCAATATACTGTATCCTTCCAATATAACACAATAGTACATAATCTGATGATATGTGTATAGACATAATCACACATAAGTCATCTTGGTTTCTGACTTTGAGGAGCTTGTTTGTAGGGAAGTCTCACTAAGTTAAGGAGCTTTGTCCGCGAGAAGTGCCTCCTTTGTTGGAAGCTGTGTCTGAAGTGCCTCCACCCTACGATCTAGATTACGTCTCGAGTCCCAAGACAACATATTTTTCTGAAGCTTCGCCTGTGGGAGAAACAGTGCTTCAATCTCGCCAGTAGTATACAAATGTCACCTGTTTGCCAAAGGGGATAGCACCAACTGACTTGTCCAACCATCATATGTGGGAACTGTTTGGAAGTTGACAAAGAAGGATTAATAAGGGAGTTTACACTACCCAGTTGTTTCAGGAATAAAAGCCATTATAATGGTACTTATTGACCAAACAACTATGGACTGTAACAATGGTCTTGAACACCGGTAAACTAAATTCTGCACCAAACTCAGCCATGTTGCTGAGGTAGGTACATCATTTGGCCTCACCTACGAGCTCTTTGAGCCACTTGGATCCACTTGTTGCTGAATTGTGCAGTCAGTACCACCCCGTAACAAATGACACCTGATTTGGTTGTCGACTTGCCCTTTTTAGCTTGCTTGAGAGTGTTCCGCCCAGGTTTTGGAGAAGGGCTGGGTTCAGACCGGTCTATTTGTCAGCGCCCCAGAATCTCTTGAAAAAGAGCCTCATGCATTGAATCTGAACGTTTGAGCACGATTCAAGCTGGAGAAAAGAGTTCTTTGTTCCATGAAGTGCAGGTCGTCTGCACAGCAAATTGTGTATCGATTTAATGTCACCAGTTGAAGAAGACTAGTTGCTAGTTCCTCAAAGTGTTGATTCCCGAAGAACCCATGCAGGATTCACGACCTGTGTTGTAGACTAGACCTTGAACAGCACCTCCTGAGGCGTCAACAGCCTCATGCAGGAACAGGTCGGCTGTGCAAAAAAGTGTCACTCTTATATTGATTGGGCCATTGAGCTAAGCAGCACAGCAGTGACTTCTTGTATTTTTGGCATCATCTTGTCCAGAAGCACCATTTTTTTTGCATCCTGAAAAGAATGGAGCCTTTCTACGAATCCTTTTCAAATGCAGGTGAGCATTCCAGCATCCTGGTCCGCACACTGCAGACATTGGAGGGTGAATCACGAGCAGCACCAGTGGGGTTCCTTTGTTCCGCTGGGTGCAAGCAAGGAGAGACGTGAGTGATACAGACGGAAAAAGCAAAAACAAAGAGGGGCAAAGGTCCAAGAGTGGATAGATGCACAGTACAATTGCCAATTACGCATCGTTTGATGATTTCTGATGTATGAAACAGAACCTCTAAGATCTTGGACCACTTCGTTGCGGACTTCCGCTTGCGTTTCTTGCGATTGCTGCAAGGGTGGGGGGCCCTTCAGGCTTAAGGTTTGGGAGAACAAGTATGATCTACTTGACTTATACTTGGTTGTAAGACCATTCCCACAAGTATTTTTGCTGAGGATGGCCATGATTGGGTGAGCCCGTGAACCGTTAGATATTTACAGTGTGTCAGGCCTTTCGCGAAGCAACCAACTCGATTGGCTCTTTCTGTGGTTGATCCTCTGCCACCAGACGTCTGGGAACTTGGAAACTGAGACTCGTGTGTCATTAGCTGCTTACATTGGCTGGCGCGGTACTACGACACACTATTTTGATATGAATATGAATCAGGAAGCCAGTACAATATGAGGAATGCTGGTCCGGTCTTGAGATGTTATGAACCCATAATTTGATAAGAATGTTCACAAATGTTTGAACGAATCACTGTTCTTCTGAAAAAGATTACTGCACCACCTCAGCAGCTGTTCATCAATGGAAGATGTCAACACTTTTGCCAAGGCCGCTGCTGCACGGGAGGAGACTGAAGAGACGGAGTGCGCAACAAAGAATGACCATAATTTATACAAAATCACCACTGAAACCTCAGGATCAAATGATCAATAATATGATCAAATGACACCAGATGTTTAGCCTCTGCAGATCAGCACTTGCGACTCTTCAAGCTTGGTTCAGGTCTGCAATTGAGAGTCAACAGCCTCTGACAGCATCGAGCCTTTTGCAGTTCTTGTCGCGTGATGACATTCATAGGCCAGACGGTCTTGTGATACGAAAATTCTTTGGAGTGTCTAGATTTTTGTAGTAATTAGTAGGTACTTGTACCAAAATTACCGTATATGATGCTCCATGCAATATATGGGACTCTGCTGAAAAAAGATGCGGAATCTTGTCAAACTGAAAGATACTGAAAGTCTCTACCTGCAGCTTCAGGGTGTCTCCCTCTGTATCAGTTGCAGGTTGGAGCAGTATGGCCGAAATCTGGTGGAATATGGACTGATCCTTGACATCGTGCACTGCTGGCATGTCTCTGGTCTGGCTGCTTCCTTGGGCGAAAACGCTCAAATCATGGGAAATTTAACCAACAACGAGAATATGGAGAAATGTGGTGGTTTCGATCAGGAGGTTCATACCTCACGGACCTGACCTGGCACTTACCGTACAGGATTTAGCAGTTGAAACGAACAACAGGACAATCTTCTGGAGACCCAGATATTTCCCCGTCCTTGCTTGGCTGTTTGTCATCTTTCGCATACTCAAGCTGCTGGTGTCGACCTGTGTCCACGTGCCAGGCCGATGCTGGCATCGTTGTACTTGTCCCGAAGGATGCCTGTGGTGCGTTTGTCCTCTTTGCAAAGCTGCCTGACTGCAGATAGGTAGTAAAGAGATGTAAAGAGCCCAAAGGAGTCCAAATAATTTCCTCACTTTGTGTATCTTTTTCGTTTTCATTTTCTGCAAAATGGAGCAGCCATCCTTGAACAACTCATGCCATTTTCTGTCGAAGGGAGGATCTGGAGGTGAAATCGGTTTCAAACGGTTGGTGGAGATACGAATTATACCCCATACCCACATAGTGTTGAGGTGCCATTTTGCTTGCTGTCGGATGTCAACATCGGACATTTGATGAGGCAGGCAGTGGGAGAGCTTTTCACTTTTGGGAGTTATTGGTCTCTTTGGCAAACCCGTTTCAGATTTGTTTCCTCCTTACACAAGATCAACCCTGCCACAAGTTCCTTCAGCATCTCTTCTGGAATTTTCAATACTAGTGAGTGGAACATCGCGAACTCCATTCGCTGAATTGCAATGACAGTAGCAGGAGCAGTTCGTTCGTTCGTTAGTTAGTTAGTTAGTTAGTGAGTGAGTGAGTGAGTGAGTGAGTGAGTCAGTGAGTCAGTGAGTCAGTCAGTCAGTCAGTCAGTCAGTCAGTCAGTCAGTCAGTCAGTCAGTCAGTCAGTCAGTCAGTCAGAGAGTGAGCGAGTGACTTAGTTAGTCAGGTAGTTAGTTTGTTAATTACTTAGTCAGTTAGTTGGTTACTTAGTTGGTCAGTGAGTGAGTGAGTGAGTTAGTCAGTTAGTTAGTTAGTTAGTTAGTTAGTCAGTCAGTCAGTCAGTTAGTTAGTTAGTTAGTTAGTTAGTTAGTCAGTTCATTACTCAGTAAGCACTTAGTTGATTACTTAGTCAGTCAGTGAGGTAGGTAGTAGTAGCAGCAATAGTGCTAGTAATAGTACTAATGATAGTAAGCATATTGTTGTTTTGAAGAGGACAGCACTGGACTGTTTTGGTGTTTGCAAAACCTCACGAAGATGTTCACATCCTTGCGGAGGTGTCGCAAGAGTTCAACGCCCCAGCATCTCAGTTGCTAGCGCTCTTCAACAAGGCTGGGCACCAAGAGATGGAAGATAAAGTGAATGTGAATGTGAACTGTTCCTGTTGGTCGTATACAAAAGCCATCACGCGTATCATGTATCCATTGTGTTTTTCAAGGAGCATCAAGTTTAGCACACTTGCAAAAGTTTTCAATTGTTCTGCAGAGAAAAGTCTCCTGCAATATGTTTCAAAGCGACAATCAAATTGCTGTACATATATTGTGTATATACGTACATATAATACAAATATATAATAATATACACACATAGATCCAATTACATTATATAAATACTCATTCATTTATGAGGGAGCCCCAAAAACCTAAGTGAGTGCCTCAACGTTGTTTCCCAACATTACAGCACCAGTTCTGAGAGCCATGAGGCAATGCACAAGTTGTCCAACCATTGCAAAACCTTGTTGGAACGGCAAGTAGAGGAAGAAGGTGAAGCGGAAGGCTTGTTGGAGCCTTAAGAGAGATGAAGACACTGCACAAGAAGAACATCCAGGATGCAAATCGAATGAATGTTCCTGAAGTTGTGTGCGAGTATTAGAGATAGAGAAACTTCACTCAAGGTCCAGCAGAGCGATGAAATCGGGGCAGGCGATTTGGGTGAATGTGGTGCTGCATGTGCTGCCATTAGGTCATTCATGTCAAGGTGGTTAAACAACCTCATTCACAGAGCAGCAATGCCTGTGAACTTGATGATTATATTTGAAACATGGTGACAAGCGGTAGCTATGCAGCTTTGGTGGCTTCTTGTGAAAGCAACGTTCTCAAGTGGCTCATCCGGAAGATGGCTTTTGACATGAAGCATATCGCAATGAGAAATACTCTTAGTATCATAGATGCAGCGAGCCGCAACTTTGGACAGCAATGGCACTCTGACCTAGCCTTCCACCCTTGCTCATCCTTTCACCAGTGAAAAAGAATGACAAAGAGATCTGGCATTTGAGGTGGTTGAGGGCGGAGCTTTCGTCAAGGATTCTTTGAAGTACAAATCTCAGTTTGGCCAGAAGTTGAGCTAAATGTGTTGTTGCTTGATGTTGCCTGTGTGAACTTTCAACAAGGGCTGATAACTCGAACTTTGATAAGATTTGTTGCAGATTGTCAACGCTGGCTGAATGTTTTTTGACTTTGTTTGATGCTGCTTGTACTGTTCTATGGTTCTGTGTGACAACACCCTTCAAGATGATGGTAAATCTTCATCATGATGTAATTTGACCTGCACTGGCTTACCCTTGAAGTGGATGTTCTGCGCTGTAGCTAGTCTAGAAGGAATCTGAGGAAAGTAATTGCTGAGATGTGCTTGAGTTTGGTTTCCATACCATCCATTCCAATACGGAATTGTGTAAACTTTGTAAGCTATGTGTAAGGTCGGATCAACAAGCGGCCGGGCAGAAGGCCTTTGTTTGGCAATTCTCTTTACGTTTTGCTTGAAGTGTATATCTCCAAAGAGGCATGACAGTCACACATTGTGGGACAGATATGCAGATAATTTTGGGAACAGGCAAAATTGTCAAGGCAACCTATCGAATGAATGGTCATCAGCTCCTCTCTTTCGTCGTGAAAGGGTCCTTTTGATGCAGTAAGGATCCATTTCATTATTGATGTATATTGACAACATGCAATTGGTATCAATTGGTCCTGACGCACTGGCGCACATGCTATAGTGGCATCTACTGCGGGGGGTTGATGTCATGAAATCCAATCTAGCAGCTGAGTGCTGTCACCTCATGACAGGTGAACAAGAAGCTCGAAGAGAAGAGAAAAGAGTTGCGAGCCCCTCAAAGAGACACTGGGCATTTAGACTCATCTACACATACCGTCACATACCCATGCTGCCGACATCCTATCTGTTTGCCCGGTTGGCTTAGGCTCTCAACCTTGACTGACGAGAGGTTTGCCATTGCACCCAGTACAGAGGACTTCTATGTGTATTTTGCATGCTGTGTAATTTGACCATGCAGAAACATGCTGTTGCTTTATACAATGACAAAGAAGATTGCGACATTTGTGATGCGCATACTCTGGAAATACCACTTGTTTGGTGGCATGGAGACATTCAGAAGTCGAAACAGTGCCGATGTATCAATTTAAAAAATCCAGTGCTGCATTCATCAACCCATGGTTTTTCAACCTGCAGGATTTCTCCGAAGCTTTGGGAGGAAGTGCACCATCAGGCGTGACCCGAGCTCATTGGAGGTCACCTGGTTGGAAGTAATCCAGGTGAATGGAAGATAATGGAAGATATGGAAGTGATGAGATGTTTAGATGTTGGAATGATCACAGTCTGAAACTTGAGCCAAGATGGTCAGTGTATGGCATGGCTATGCGATTGTATTTGCCGCCATGTATCATAGAAAACATGAAGAGCTCGATATCAGTCCCGAACCTATACATGGTCAGACGGTCAGACGTGTGATTGCAAAGCACCTTAAAACAATGCCGAGTGTTGGGAGCACGTGTGGGTGGATGAACTTTGCATCATGATTCCACCCTTCAAAACGCTGCAAACATTTTAATTTCTACCCACTGATAACAGCCCAAACATAATCTCTAGCATTCTGTTTCGAAGCCATGGAAAGCCCACCCTTTGGGTACTGCAGGCACCGTGTCCGTGAAGAAGAAGCGACCGAATGACACTGGTGCAGCACCAGGTCATGCCTTGGGAAGACAATCCTGCTCTTGATGGAAGATTAGTGTGCAGATCCTGGAAATTTAAAGCACCTCAGGTTTGAACCATCCTGCCTTTTGTTTCATGGGAGTATTTTGATGTATTTTGTGTGTTCGGTCTGTTTGAAGGAAAGAAGCGGAAATCCGGCTAGATCCCATAGGTTCGGGACTTGGAGTCGTGCAACTGTTGCAAGTGTCCTTGCGATGGATTGATGAAAACATCTTCAACCATGGAGATACTTGGAGACCTAAACTTGGGAACACATCCAGAGAGAATCCCTCAGCGATGATAGGATTTTTGGGTGCCTGAATACCAAACCACACAACTTTCAGCCAAGGTTAGTTTAGCAAAGGCTGAGAGCAAGTGATTGAAACAAAGCGATTGCAGCCCGTGTGGACGGAGAAAAAGTGTGAACCAGACACCTGATTCCACTTCGATAATCCCAAAACACAAGGTAAAAGGTAGATCACGGTAGATCTTAAAATAGCCCACTCCTGGGAACTAAAATATCCGGGGCGCGCTTGGTTATTATGCGAAACTTTAATGGTATATGATGGTATATGATACAGTACTGTGAAGCATATGTAGTTATGCCTTTGATTTGTTTTGATCATGGATGAACATTACTTTGATGTAGATCTTCCATGAAACACCATGAACGATGAGCTTTATGAACAACGTTTGTCTAGCCAGTGCGGATGACTCAACGCTGCAATGGGATAGTAACCATGTTAATCAGTGAAGGATCTTGATCATAGAAATTGCAATTGATTTGTATCACGTTGTGTAAAGCCACAAATTCTCCAGAATGACTTTCGAGAGCTGCCAATCCTCAACCCATTGGACGCATACCGCATACCCAATCATTCTGCATAGACATGGCCATAGGGTTTCACAGGGTACGGTATTTGGAACCTTTGGTACTGCTGCCCTTGGCTCCGAGCTGAGCGAAGACCGAGCTGCGCGACCACGAAAGTAACGCGACCCAGGTGTCAGGAACTTTCACTGACAGGTGTTGAGAATCCAAGATTCATGGCTTGAGAAAGTTCAAAGATGAACAAAACATCCAAAATGAATGGCATTTTTTTAAAATCATTTTTTGGTGATATATTTTGGACTGGATTTGTTGAAGACTTGAGACCTTCACTGTTTGAGGCCACAGGGGCACTTGCAGGCTTGGAACTTACCAGGATGACGTTAAACTTGACGTCACCATGGGGCTTTTAGGCAAAACTCAAAGGTAAGGCCAGGTATGATCTAGGCCTGTAAGGTTCGGTGATTGAAACATATTGAAACCATCTTTGTTGGATGTCTCTGGCATTTGAAATACATGTTCATTTGAAGCTCCCTTCAAAGTGAGCGGAATGTGTTCTTGGTATAAAATGATGTTACTGCAGTTTATGATCTTGTACACCATGTAAAGGATCTCTATAATTATATTTTAGTTTGGATATTCTCAGATCTTGTATCACGACCATGTGAATCTGGGTCAGGGACCAGAGACAAGCGATTCTGGCATGGCGGCGATTCCGAAGAGGAGCAGTGCTTGGAGATGCCTGAAGTGTTCTGTGTAGACATGTCACAAATAATTACAGCCGCAGAGGTGTCTTGGCAACTGATGACCCGGCTTGATGAGGATCGAAAAAGAGACACAGAAACTGGAGACGGAGCCACGTTCTGGTCTTAGACTCGTTCAGAAATGGTAATCTTCGCCTCGAGTGCATTTTGATCTGAAAGTGAAGTGTCGCAAGTCTTTGACTTTTGGTGACTCTTGGCGGAGTTTTGGTTTTGCAGCAACCGATTTCTTGTGTGGTGCTCTTGTGTGAAATATGATTTTGCCGTTTGCAGAATTTCCAAATTGATTGATACAGTATGTTTTGAAGCAAATTGTTTTTCAGAATTCAGAATAGGTGCCCTTTTTTTGTCCTGTATATGACCGTTAAAAGCTACCCCTTGTCATCATTTGCAACACCCTGGCTCTTGACTCAGCTCCGGGTGTGCAAGCAAAGCCTGATCCAGAGCATCTGGCATGTGTTGCTACCGATGAGACTAGGGTATTTGGCTGGCTTGCATTGCTTGCAGATATGCTGGAATGAGATCATGAACTCAGTCAGATTGAAATGCCAAACACAGATCAAGATCGCGCTCAAATGCATCTGCATATGTGATCACTGTGAGTTTGAAGCTGTTGACACTTTTGAAAGGCTATCCAGTCTGTACATGCATGATCAGAATTCCAATTTGAATGTTCGAACATGTTATAACAGTTGCGGAGCTTTCTGTAAGTATGCACGGATGCAGGCCAACTATCGCTACTTTCACATCATGATGTCTGGACCAACAGGGACTCCATATGAAGGTGCCGTTACCTCTCCGTCACTTTCAGACGCTAATTCTGCTGTTCACGTCACATGGCATTGATTTTTCATTCGTCCAGCCGCCAGCCAATGCTAATACTCTGATTCTTGTTCTCCACTCACTTCTTTCAGAAAAAGCAGCTCATTTCTTTACCACATCAGATTTGGTATGCCGGATATTGCTGGACTTTACTGAAATGCAGCTAAAGGATTGTCCTGGATGCAGGTGGCAATTATCGCATGGAGTTGTTCCTGCCTGAGGGTTACCCCATGGAGCCGCCCAAGGCGGGAATGAAAAACCTCAGTTTTGCATTGTGTTTCTTGAAGTTTCTTGATGTTTCTTGCAGGTCCGCTTCTTGACAAAGATCTATCATCCAAACATTGCGGGAGACCCTAGTATCGTGACCGTGCATGAATATCAATGATGTGAAACAAACGCATGGGTGTAGTCATGTAGTCCGGATGGTTTTCAATAGAATTCATTCCTGCATGATTTGCTCGAGTTCCTGAGGACAAATTGGGTCGCATCTGCCTGGACGTGTTGAAGGAGCAGACTTTGCAGGGATGGACATCAAACGTAAGAATCAGTCAATTATAGTCAATCAATCTTCATACATCATCATACATCCACGACAACCAACAACATGTGATAGACATGCAGAAATGGCAGTCAAACTCCCAATGACATTAGCATGACATTAGCAAACTTCGATATCGTTGGAGAAGCGAATTTTGCAGCTGAAAGGGGCTACCGCAATTTTTGTCCAAGTCCAAGATGAGATGTGTGTTTCCAGTTGTGAGGTTTTGCCAATGAGGAAACCGAGGTGGACATGAAACACGAGTTGAAGATATGGTTGCGTCTGTCAACATGCCCACCTGGAAGCATCATCGAAGGACAAATGGAGCCCAGCACTCCAAATTCGAACTGTGCTGTTGAGCATTCAGGCGCCAAAGGGTCCAAATGACGATGATACATTACCGTCATTTACAGCTGGTACAGTCTAGTACTTGAAGACTAAACAGGATGGGTTTATAGTTTATAGTCAGTCATTTATCAATCAGTCCATTTCTACATCTGGCAGGCCCTGCTGAGTACTCCAGAACCATCGGATCCATTGGGTGAAAGCTCCCAGAGGACAAGAGGTATGTGGGCGGGTTTTTGAGATGCCCAATCATCTTGACACATGTATACACTTGTATACATACTACTGTATGTATATATAATGTATATAGTATATGTATATATATATATAATATATGTATATGATATAGATTTGAATGCACCAGAAGCAAGATCAAAAGATGTATTCCTGAGATATAGGCAGGTTTTTTTAATGATTTCATTGGTGGAACATCAATTAGCCTTCACTTTGGGCATAAAGGCTTACCAGGCTCTGAGAATACCCAAAATCATGGATCTCAGGCAAGGAAGCTGTGCTTCATTCATGTACACTGATCATTGCCTGCGCGCGGCTAAGACACCAATGTCGCCGATCACTTCATCAAAGATCGAGCTGGTGCCGAACAACAAGGCCGTGGTCGTGAAACTTCCTGCTTATTCTTCTTCACAGGAGGGTTTTGAGCATGTATACTGTACTTATAATAGTAAGACTCAGGGTCTCATCTACATATTTTTTGCAGGAAATAGAAGTTCTGACTTCTGGGAGATTCTGCTAAAATAGTCGACATGGTGCCATCCCAAACTCCAAAGTTGATTCGAATCGCTCACCTCGGCGCAGCCAAAGAGTGGAACACCCAGTTTGCCATGGGTACTGGTAGCTGAGAGGGCGGGCCGTTTCAGCAGAATGGAAAAAAACCCTTTTCGGCATCTTGAGCCGTGAAAAGGGTTTTCACAGAGGCTGAGAAGTCATGGAACATCAAGCTACTTTCAATTGCAGCAACATCATTTGTGGCCACTAATGATGCCAGCCTCTAGTGGTAGTAAAAATCAAGCAAATCTAGAGGGCGTGACCGTAGGAGAGGCCAGAATGTCCAAACTACTAGCTTTCCAAATCTCTTGATATTATCTTGATAATCATTCTTGATTGTTTTGGTGATATTCCTCCACTATATACTGTACAGCCCTGTGTGGTTTTGATTTGCGCAAATCTTTGCTTTATCTTTTTGAATGATTGATTGTTTTGCGTCTCAAAGCTCTAGAGTGCCTGTTTTTTTTTTTTAATAGATACGACGTGACTTATTGTAAAAATAGTTTGTTTTTCCATGGAGGTTAACTCCACTTGTTGGGTTCTTCATCTATCTGTCGTAATTCCCTGAAATTGCCCTGGTTTGTTGCTTTGCTTGCTTGCTTGCTTTCTTTCTTCCTTTGTTTTATGTCTTACTTAAGTTGTTTCTGTTATTTCACACGGCATTTCCATGTTCAGCCTGAATTCTCAAGTCAGTCCAGCCTTGTTTGGAAGAACCCTCCAGAAATAGCTTCATGGAAAGCACCCCTGGATGCAGGGTTCCAAGTGCCATTCAGCATGTGTCAAGGAGGCTTCCCATTGGTTTCTAGTGTGCTTATAGATGCGATCCTACGTGAAACTATGCCAAAACCTGGGGCAGCATTCCTTTCTTTGAGGTATCAAAAATCTACATCGGATTCAATGTTGGCATCCTAGAAACCATGGAATAGATCTAAGAAGTTCTTGTTTTCCAAGTACCTTTACATTTTTCTGACTGGGCCATCTCCTCTCCTTCCAATCTAGAGCTTGCATTGAAGCACCCTGCGCTGCCGTGGCAAGTGTTCATTCCAGTCAAGACATAGCTGAGAAACCCTGTCTGCAAAAAAAGTCAAAGAGGTTGCCAAGACAGTGCAATTGACAGGGTTCGCAGATGAAAGAACAGCTGCATGCTACCAAAAGCCAAGTGGGCTTTTTGGGAGAGTGCTGCTGAAACCAGTTGCAAAGATGCATATCATCCTGTCACAAAGCCTATGGTATGGCTGAACTGGAGACATTTTGGCAACATTTTGATGCACCCAATGACAGTATCTACCTGTTAAGGTTTTGCTTTCTTGATGAATAATCATGCAGACACTTGCTCTGTCCGATGAATTTTGTATACTTGGCTAGCAGTGTTGGTCCCAAGTGAGAGGAGAGTTTCATGCGCGGTAGCTCTGAGCAAGAACTTGCTGGCTGCGCTTCCCATGCAGTTCCTTGAAGGATAGCGATGATTAAAGGCTGGCTCAATTTTGCCGCGACAACTGCTTGAAGGCCACAACACAATCTTGATCAAAATAAATCTGCAGAGATAATTTGGTCAATCTTGCAAATAGATGAAGCAAAAATAGATATTTTTATATTTAATAATCAAAATCATAATAAGAATTACAGAAAATTTAATAATTGGAATAAACATATTAAATTATAAATCTTAATATTAAAATTCAAAGGTAAAATAAAATTAAATAAAATAAAAAAATAATAAATTAACTAAAATTAAATAGTAATAATATAATAAAAATAAAAATTATATTTAAATTATAAATTTTAAATTTAATTATTATCTTATTATTATAATATATTTGGAAAAAAAAAATATATTATATTTAATAATAAATATAAAAGATAATATATTAAAAAAATCTTGATTAAAATAATGATAAAGATAATAATAAATATATTAATATAAAAAAAATTATATAAAAAATATTTAATAATGAATTTTGTTTGTAATTTGGTGATGTTTTAGGGTATNATTTAATTAATCTGATTCTGGAGCTATTAAATGCCTTGGATCAAAGCCATCTGGGATAATGATTTATGATCTTTATAATATATAATGATTCATATATATTTAGATATATATTTCATTACATTCCGCTCTCACAGTCGAAATAAAACAAGACTTCAACAAAATAACAAAATCAACAAATATGGAAGACAGATTGCAATTTAGTTTCGAATTAATATAGTTGCAGTCAAGTATCCACAAACGATCCTGAAGGTCAATCGCCTTGGTGTTCGATATCAGGAACGGTCTAGGTTACGTAAGACGCGTTGGCAGTCCCTTGTATTGTAGCGATTCTAAGTTTTTGAGACTTTTGATTTTTGACCATCCAGCTCCTTTCCTGCGCCATTTCATTCCATTACCACGTCTCCTTTCTTCATATCCCAGGTGTTGGACTACTTTCGTACATGTACTCTCTCTTTTCCTTCCTCTCTGTGATATAGCACCACAAGCTGGCAAGCTGCCTCATCTTCGTAAGTGATATGATGGCAGCAATTGTTGTGTTGCGATTCCTGTGGCGTAGCTCTCCAACAGAAGACATCACAAGATATCACAATACGAATAATTGACACCATCTCTTTAACACATCACAAACCATCGAACTCCAATAACACACCTGACCTCGTCACTGCTGCTCTCGCTATAAGTGTTTGCCAATTGGAAGATCCGGACAAATGGTTCATCCTGATGCTGATAGGAGTGGGTGAGTTGAGTGATGTTAAAGCCTTCTGAGATGTCAGCAACCACCAGTAGATAAAGTGATAAAGCCATCCCAATCGAAAAACCCAAAGGTTATGCTTAGCCAATAATCCTTCCGTTCTGTCTCATCATCCTTTTTCATAGTTTTTCTATCTTTTTCTCCTTACAAACGCCAATGAAATCTTTATGAACATCTTGGGCCACTCCTGTCCATGTATGAGCTTCGCTCCATTTTCCACCCCTAAATGGACTCCTCCTGGATCAAGGTGTTGGTGCATTGCAAACATCTCAACAAAGGAAGGCCTCACGCAATGCTAAAAGGGAAATTTAAAACGCATCCAACTTTTTATGAGTGATTCTGCTCTCCCTATTGGTTCTGAGTTCTGAAGTTCAATTGGTGCATCACTTGGATCAGCTATGCTGGGTCACTTTCTTCCCTCAACACAAAGCTACAAGACTGGGCGGACTGCTTCACAATGGGAACACGTTGGATGCACAAATCAACCGCACTTCAAAGGACTGGAAGAGAATCATGGTATCAATACTGTCTTCCAAGGCCCAATTCCCCAACTTCCCTGACCTGCTGAAGCCAACAAAGGGCTTGCAGCACGGAGGTCAAGAGATAGTTCTTCTTCATAAGCTTCCCACTTGCGGATCCATTCTGGATACATGATACCTTCCAACTGGGCTGGTGGTACATAGAGTCTGACAGATAGGTTTCAGCTGACAACCCTCACCCTTTCCACAAAGATCCAAAAAGAGCCATAGCAAGAAACAACGACTTTGAGATTCATATAAAAATGACCGGTACGTGCCATTACAACGATCTTTGCAATGACCTTGCTGGCTCTGGAATGAAGACTTGGGAGTTGCTCAAACTATTCTTTCTCCTTGTATATCATTACATATCGGTACTGGATTTCTCCACAGCCCCATCGCCAGTCATATACTGCATAGCGATTTAGAAATTGACTTGCTCGTTCAAAGTCTTTCGAACTGGAAGAAGGCATTCCAATCTGGTTGCTAGATCAGTTTCATCTATACAAGGGATCCTTTCAGGTTTTAAAACGCGCTGTGGACTTGAAATCAAAGGCCCCAAACTCATGCAAGGGAATCAACGAGGTTTGCACATTGGGTGATTAGGCTTTTCGCAAACCTGTGAAACTTTCACTTAACAAAGAGTCAAGAATTTGGACCTTGATTCAGATCCCTGCCCTTTTCACCACTCGTCAAGCTACGGGAGGTATCGAAGTCGTCCTGGAACAGCTTTCTCGGAGGGTCCCAGCATGATCATGTTACATGTTACACTACACTGCCATGTTTGCCCTGAGACCAAAGGAGGCAAGCAAACTCTATAGATTGTAGAAAAATATTATATAATATTATTGTAGACATCTTTTCTTATGCCAGGCTAATATGTTATTGATATGCGTACTATGACAACTATGACATGATATATAGCTACGTAAATATAATATATACATATATATATACATTATATATAACATATACAAAGCATATTGAATAGTGATATCATAATTATTTCATTTTGTATGCAAATAATATTATCGTTGTATAAACATGTGCATGTATACATATATATATATATAATATGATCTGATTATTATATATCTTTGTCGAAAGCTTAAGACGTGAAGTCTCATGAAAGGATATCAGCCAGTCCTGGGCACATTTTGCTACGCTCCGCAGCTGCTGGACAGAGATCAGCTTCGGAAATGACCGATGCAATGCCTTCAGCGATTCACTGTATCATCCTTTCTGAAAATGGACAAAAATTCAGCAAGCAACAAAGTTGAGATGCAATTGGATGGTGAGCTTAGATGATTTTACCACCTTCAACCCTAATCATTCATCTGGATATACCGTATAATAGCATTATGATTGGCTTCAAGACTCCAGCACCAACCAGGGTCAGCTTGATGTTCCTATGGGGTCCCATCACAGCAACCGAGACACCAAAGCGGCTCCCACCTCAAGGCAAAAAGCGACTCACTTGAAACAGAGATGACATTTGCAACACTTTGCACAGAACTTAACTCAAAAAATATAAACAAAAAACAAAAAACAAATCTGGATTTCACAGAATTCCTTGCCCAGTCACGTATGTCCTGTGGAGAAGAATTCCTTCAGCAAAGAGTTCTGCGGGAAAAGGCTCCTGTGAATTTAATGTCAAAGACTTCTCCAGGTCCAGGACCTCACGGTGTCAACAATCGGGGTTAGCAAGCCACAAATCAGGCAACACTGACCAAGCCTGATGAATAAGGATGGCCACTGGACGCTCTTCTTCAGGTCCCTGGGAAGCTGAAAACAAGCAGCAAGCATTTCCTTACCCATCTGGACAACCTAAGGTGTTGAGTCTTGCAACGTTAAGGGACATATTAACGACGAAATATTTACATTTGTACGTAATGTACAGCAAGTAAGACTTACAAACAATCTCAAATATAGACGAAACTATCAGAGCTGGTGGAAGTTTGCAGTAGCCGAAACATTGAGAGGTACACAGGCTCTATGTGATGACTCATGACAAAGGTCGAGAGGTAATGGTCAGCCCCAGCCCAGTCCAATCCCTCTCTCAACCTGCATCATGAGCTGTCCAGCAAGTAGATCACCCTGGCCATTGTCACCTGGAAGTTTCTCCACAAACGGATTCTGCCTTTCAGTCTAACAAAAGGAGCGACTTGTTACTCTCGTGCACTTTGACTTGCGCACCGAAGAAAATGAAGTCATACTCTCTGTAGAGGCGCGCATACCTTGGCTTACACCGTTTGGATCGCGCGGTTGAGATGTTGCAGGAAGAACCAGTCATAGCTGGCAGTTGACTGGCTATTAGACAAGTGTTAAAATCAGAGACCACCCCTGAAGGCTGAAGTGGACATTATGCTCTTTTTGGAGAGTTCAACATGCTTTGATTTGGATATTCTTTGTAATCCTTGCTTGCCTTTGCACACGGAACTTTTTTAATGCTGGTTTTCTATGTTTTTCTCTTGTTCTCCTCTATTTTGCACACAATCCCCTAGCAACAACCAGCATCTGCTGCATTTATCCATACCTTTTGACAATATATTATAGAGTGAATACGAGAAACAAAGGAGTACAAAATCACTGAGCCACCTGCTGCTGAAAAACAGTATGCTTGTAGCGCCCCACCTCCTCACAACGTCGAGTCATGTTGAGTCATATTGGGCTGCAACTTCAAGATTTGATCAGATTTGGTTGGCCACTCTTGATGAGATGACATGCATAGCAACTGCGTGGCAACATGTCATTTGTGTCACCGACGTGCTCGATCCATCTCGATCCTACTTACTTTGTGATTGATGGCACTGCAGTCTGTCCACCTCCCACGCATCAGAATGACAGAAACATCGCTTGACCACAGCTCCGAAACCAATCCTGCGCCGGATCAACAGATCCAGTGCACAATGCATGCAGGGGAAGCCACCCATCATGTTGAGCCATAACCCAGCAGTTACTATGTGGATACTGCTGCAATGTATACTATATATTCCACTAGACAATCTGCATAAACCCTTGAATCACCCGAATTGTGTGGTGGCTTGGTCACCTCCTTGTACGATCCCAACTGCCAAGCCACCACCTGGCCTAAGGGACCCAGAAAGCAGGCTCGGTATAGTATGCCTTGGCCATTCTCCAGCGTTGAAGGTGCTTACTCCCAAGCCATGCTGTGATATGCTGTGCAAACCACTTCTTGTAGTTCAGCAAATGAAGCACACAGCTGAGCTCCAAACAAGACTGCTTGGTGAAACAATTGTTGGACTGTCCTGACATTGCTGGATGTTGACTGTGACTGAAAGAAGCATCCAACCCTCCCAACACTTGGTCAAGCCCAAATAGGGTGGAAGAAAATCACTTGGAATCACTACAACGTCTAAGTACCACAAGGAAAGCTCTCCTGAATGTTTTTTGTTCAGAGATGTCCTTGTAGATGTGAGGCCTGCAGGTGACATTTTATGTCCGTCTCTACGTTTGTCTACAAAGGTTGAGGAACGAAAAAACGTAAACAAAACCAAGTCAGAGTTTATCGCCTCATGCCATAAAGCTTTAAGAAACAGAACCTGCAACAAATGCGCTGTCCAGGGTCAAGCCACTTCAATTATCACATGAGCACGGTGCATGGCACCCTTCTGACCTTGCAGAGAGGAAAACCACATTGGAGCATGGCCTCGAAAATCAGATTCTGCGAGGCCAAACAAAATGACCGAGAAATAGTCTACCTCTACAATTATGAACTACAAGAACTGGCCTGCATCGCAAAGTTCTGGCGGGTAGGGCACAAAGGATACGCCCATTTGCTTCAACCAGAATCAACTCTAAAAAGGAAGAACGGTAAAATCATTGTTGGAACCTTTCAATTATCGTCTTGCATCCATCAGTCCCTCTTTTTGTTGATATTTCTGAGCTCCTTGCTCTGATGGAGTGAAACTGGAATCCAGTTCCCGTAGGAGTGTTGCAAAGCCAGGGTAAACCATTTTCTTGGGCCTCACTGCTCATCTGTGGAATCATTTTGACGAAGAAGTTACGGATGCTTAGAGAGGAACTATTTCAATTCTCAGTTTCTTGGCTATGAATGTACCTAAGCATCGTAAGCTTGATATTTCCGGAAAGCTCATACACACTTTGTTCATTCTCAACGATGGACACTAAATTATAAAAGCAACAGAAAGCGAAATTACAAGAAACTGAGGCTCTCCAAATCAGATTCCATTCAAGGCCAAGGATTTGATAGGATTGAGTGTCTCATTCTTCATTTCTCCCATGTTTCATATTGTCTATTCTTTGAGGCCAAAGCAAACGCTTGTCGCAACCTCAGTGCAGCATCCAGTCGGATAGCCGGGTGTCATAACAATGTCATAATCATGTCGTAGAGGGAACTATAAGTGCTGAGCGTAAGTGTAGTCAAACACTGACTGTCTAAGGGAAGTCAAACAGTCAAACATGGAATGCCACACGGCTCCCAGAAAACCCTTGATTTTGGCGGCTGTGTTGCGATGTCAACTGAGTCAACTGAGTCTATGATTTTCCATACCTAAAAGTGCTACACGTGTATACAATGTCGCACACTGGAAATGTATGGTTCCTTAGTTTTGGAACTCTTGTAAACTCAAGCGCATCAAAGCTGTGAGGGGTTCAAAGAGTCATCTCATGTCACGTCTTCCTTTTTGACTGCAAATGTCAGAGTCTTCATTTATTGATCTTGGTTATTAGTCTCCAGTGACATTGATGATGTCACATCTTCGTTGCTTGTGGTCAGTTTGCAGTCCAACCAATGCTTGTCGTAGCTGTGCTCACTTTATCATGATCATTTAGTTCCCACATTTGAACTGTTGAACAATTCCACATCACTCTGTCAAAAAGTTCTAAACCCACTGTGCCAAAAAAATCATCCCGCCAGATGAGTGTCTGTGCCGCCAGGATGCCCGCGGGAAAAACGCCACCGCTGCAAAGCACTGTGTCATCAATATCACCTCAAATATAATCAATGTTTGACTGAGTGACAAGCAGCGATCAACATGTGCAAATTTGAAAGCGTATGTCAGAGCCAAGGACATTGAAACTCATGGTCTTTTAGTCTTGAATGTGTTTGAATTACCCTCACATTCCGTGTCCACATTGCATGCAAGGACACTCAGGATCTTCACTCCCACTGCTTGACCATCAGCTCCTTGGTCGCTTGCAACATCTTGCATCATTTAAGTGCATCTTGCTCCATGTATCTTCTGTTCACGTCAAAGCAATAAGGCTCCTCTGAATGATACACTGTCCTAAAATCATCTCCCCAACAACAAGTCAAAACATCTGTATTCGCAAACATGACCTCTTCTCACGACTTTCTGTAGAGACTCCCGAAAAGTCGTCAATGCTGAAGCTAAAAACCTCACTGGCCGACAGCCGAGCTACGTAGCTCCAAGGACCTTTCCTGAAGATGTGCCAACAACTCACTTCGAACAGGTTCCCGCAGATCGGAATAGATCCTTATTTGCCACTTTAGCACGCGAAATCTGCAATGAATCTGTGGTGACAAAACAGGAACATTAAAGAACATCGGCCACACGAAGGGTTGTGGTAAACAAAGCCCATGAAAATGGTACAAGTATGATACGTTGTTAGAATTTGTTAATATTTGTTAGGCATATATGATTCATATGATGCATTGATTTATATGCAAAGTGGATGTCAATTGATGACTGAAACATGTTGATGTCTGAGCTTCGTACAGTTTGTGCAAGTTAAAGTAGTCACCAGTGCCTTGGACAAGGAAATGGATCACTGCATCACTTCATGTTGCATATACCATCATATACCTTGACCCACCTTCTACTCTACCCACTATTGTTCGAAGTAATGCACAATATACACAAATCATATAGCTTCAACTACCATTGATATTATATGATCATATCTTTTGGTTTTCTAGTCAACCTTAGGCACACCACTGCACTTCTACCACGGGCTGTGGCAACTTCTCGCCATGGCGCTATCTAAGGCGCTCTTCAGCTCCTTGAGCTCCGCAGCATTGCAGCTCAAAATCAGCCGGCGCACGGCGCCCGTGCGACACCTCCATGGCTTCAGATCTGGGTGAATGACATTGAAATCCATGAACATGATAATAATCTAATAATTACTCCAAGAAAATCAGGTTAAACCATGGTAAACCTGGTCTGGAAAAAAACCCGAAACAATGGGGATGGAACCATCGGTAGCACAGTAATACTCGATGTCATAGTGATGAAATTTGACTGGATTTAATGTCTTGAAAAATTATGAAATGAGAGATCAATACGACACAAAACAAGTCTCTCTAACACACGGAAACCAAGAACAAAGGGCTGTTGGGATGTTTGGGATCCAGCATGACCATGATGCTTTCTGATCCAGCCAAGTCACGTAGTTACACCCACTTTTGACAGCGCATTCCTAAGCAGAGCTAGCGGAAAAGTAACATCCGCAACAGTGAAGAGCCCAGAAAGAACATTTGATATTTGAATACATTTGATGTTTCCAATATCCCTTCGTTTTTTAAGCACTCCTCTGGCTGTGCCTTGTTGCAGTGACCTTCTGCCCCTGGAAAGGAATAATCCATCTTATGAAGTATGTTGGTCAAGATGTTCATGGGCTTCGAAGGTCATCCTCAATCAATCTTGTTACTGTATTGTCATGTTCCATTTCCAGGCAGCCCGTTGGCTTGCGCACGGGACACCACCGGGAGGCTGACAAACAACTTGTCCGGATGCTGGTGGTTTCAAACGAAAGGAGGCTCAAATTTCACTGAGATCTTTTCGAGCTTCAGTAGGATAGCTTTTGTGAAGGGATCGAGCAATTTCTTTGTCACGGCCTTGTCGGTCAGCTGTGCCTGTGAAATTCAGGCTACGAAATGAAGCATCTAGGTCTTGATTGAAGACACGTATATATGTATTCGTATGTAATGTATTATATATAGATTAACATTGAACATGATTCTGCTTTCATTTCTATAGGTTGAAAGAATGAATGGAATTCAAATATGAAATTCAATTGTTGATTGACTGTGAAGACAACTAATCCTTAACCTTTGGTTTGCCAGTACTCGTGCTAGCTACGGCGAATGATGAAGCCTTTGCTCAAGCTGCAAAGGATGCAAATGTATGCAAATGTGCTAAATCAAGATCAAAAAGATTGAAAAACAATGCAAACCTTAAACCGAATCAGAAAATCAGGACATTACATCAGTCCTATCCAGTGGATTCACCAAAATGGCTACCAAAATGGCTGCGTGTGGGAACACTTAGAGAGAATACTCTCTTCTACGAAAGAAAGCTGTCGGGGACAGGTGAATTCTTGTCGGCTTTAAAGTTTTTCCTGTCGAAGATGAACACATTCTTGTCGAGGACATTGCTAATTAGTCGGGGTTTGAACACGGTATCGTATTTAAAACAAATAAAACACATAAACAAATATAAACATATGAATAGGAATTTCATGGGTGTCGAGGCAGACCGTGAATGTAATTAGTTGAAAAGAAAGACTGTGGGTTGTATGCCAACATGTTGCCACCCCCGCCTGCAACGAACCAAAAAAATCTGCGAACCCTCACCCCTATACTTGAAGTAAGAACCCCTATAGCTCAAGCTATTTGGAGAAAAATCCTTCACTCAAGAATGCCACAGGATTTGGTTTTACGGTTCCTGCGAAATTTGCGGCAAACTAGCCAGGCTTGGGCCCAGGTACAAAGACCTCTCGGGTGCCACAAAGCAAAAGTGTTGGAACATCAATTGCTTGAAGAAGCTCATTCAGGAGGTGCTTTTGCTCATGAACCACCTAGGTGTATCTTTGGGATGCGAAGGAAGGAAAACATCCCTATGAATCATATGAAGGAAAAGGATATGAAGCTGTGAAAACCTGAACGTTGATATATTATATACATATATATATATATACATATATATTTGTCCAAAACTATTCGTTGAAGACTTCTTAGTGTTGCCGCTAAACAGGACCACTTGCTACGTAGCTATACGTCTAGTATTACGTCTCAGGTTCATCACATGCGTGTTGACGTCTAAATTTGACGCCAAATATGCCAAGAGTCCACCCTCTCAAAGATGGAGTCAATCCTTGGCTCATGGACCATGCAGGCTACTTAATGGACCCACTTGATCAACTCAATTAAAATCCCTCAAAACATGAGGCTTTAGATGCTTTGGTGACTTCATTCATTTTCAGATTTTCAGGTAGGACCCCCCAACCGCTTAAACTATATCCATTGGATACGGACGATGATTCATGTTGGATTTATTCCTCAGCAAGATTCATGTCTCGGGCTGGTGCATGGCGCCGCGCATCGAGAACTTCCTGGAAAACCCAGTTGAAGAGCAAGACACCTGCCGCTTCAGCATCAAGGGGTGGTTACATACAACACCTACCACTGGGAATTTCCTGAATTCTTCATCTTTCCTCTGTTTAGGTGAGTCTTCGCAGCCAACTGGGCAAGGAAAACGCTAGAAGTTGTCTTCAAGAACGTATTTCGGTCGGAAAGGAACTTGTCAACACACTCACCTGGAAAACCTTTTGGACATCTCTGAACAATTCCAAACCGAACATCTTCCCATGCCGGAGATTGCTGCGCCTCCTATAGCAAAGTATGTATGGACAATAAGGCTAGCAACCTGTAGGAGACTGAGAAACTTGAATGCAACCACTTCTTTTGCAGCACAATTTGCATCCAAATTTCATCAAACATCAATATCAGAGTCTTGAAATGGGGTGTTCCTTCATCCAAGCTTTGGTCAGTGAGTACGCAGCCAAGCTACTTGTGGAAATTTTAGGCCTCAGGTGAAACTTACACTGCTAGGTTCATCTCGCTTGTTGGGGGATGATCCAAACAGGCTAGTGTAGTAATGCCACTTATATACTTCTGGTACTGTATGCATGGATACAGACTTTATATATAATGTATTTGCCCTCCAGCAATCGAATAATAACATGGCCGCTGCTTGGAAAACTTGTGAACATTTGCATACATTTGGGTTTTGGTGGTATATATATAGTACACCGCCTGGAAAGTAGACGGTGAAGCTTCCAGGTACCGGTTTATTGTGGCCCCGTGTTACAGTAACCTACCTCCATCTACTTTCACCCTGTTGTATATGCAAGCTATACGCACCAAAATTCTGAGATTCCAACAGAACCGCAGCATAGAGACCCTTGGAGAAAGTACTCAGAACAGCAAGGACACCCGAAGAACCATTCAAGGCTGTTCACAATTTGCTAGTTTGGATTATCTTTCAATACAGTATACAAGCATAACATCATGATTTAGATAAAAAGGATAATATGCTTAATAATAGTGACACTATGCAATATTTGTATAAATCTATTCAACATTATTCAACTATCTAACTGTCTTTAGATGGTTAAGCACCTGTTCCAAATATCTTACCAGAATACATCCATGGCCGTTATATATTCATAATGGGTCTTGATGATTCTTGGATGTTCATTTCTTGCTGCATCGTTGCTCTTTCCGGAACTTGCCTTCCAAGCTACACTCTTGTCACACAACACTATCAACACTTGCCCTTTGAATCTGAAGCGTTGAAACATTGTGAAGATTCGCAAATATCGTAAGGTGTAATGTGATAATTCTAGAATATGCATAGGTTTGAGATTGACTAAAACCAATGACAAGGACCTCAGTAACATGGGCATGTTTTGAGGGAATTAGAAAAATATCCAAAATCAACTCTGACTTCTAGAGCATATTCTCCTTTCCATGGAACTTCCCAACTTGCAAACCGAGCTTCACTGCAAGTACAATGGTTGGCAAACTAGAGGCCTCAGTATTGAACATTGAACCATTTGGACAGCAATACATCTGAGTGACAGTTATCGTATGACCTTGGCAGCACTGGGTTTCGCCAGCACATGACACATGACATTTTTTTTCTCTTTCAAGTGTCGCTTCGACATCTCCGACTTCACGTACCTTCCTTTACCTGCAGTTCCTGGACCAACTGCAGCACTCGTTCGTCCTGATGGATTGAGGGCTTCAGAAGTTTCAAGACTTCTAGGCCATGAATTTTCAGCATCTCTAGGGCGGCTTCAGTTCCAGCGTAGATCAAACACGTTGTATCTGAAGCATATGCGATGTTCACCACCTCCACATCATCACGAAAGGTCCACGCAGCATGTTTCAGTGCGCTTGGCCGCTCCTGAACAAGTTGGCAAATCACACCTTTGGACGACACAAACTTTATGGCACGCTCATTGTTTCGGAGAGCCTCCGAAACGATCTGTACATCGTGCCGAAGCTTTTCGCAAGCAAAGGCCAAAGCCATGCCGTTTTGCCGCAGAGTTTCCTGAAGAAATTCCAAGCAAAGACCGTCTTGCTGAAGTGCTTGCAGATAGACCTCTTTTTTCAGGACAGTCTTCCTGAAGCGTAGGAGAGAAGCACATCTCTGTACACAATGCTCCATAAACTCCGCGTCCTTAAACAGATCCTGATGACAAAACCTCATCAAATCAGGGTCAGCATCAATAGCTCTCTTGGCCTGCTCTGGATCATTCCTAAGGGTCTTTCCTAAAACTACAAAGATCCAGGGGTGTGTGGCCATCGCCAAATCTGCTAAATCTGGATCTCTTTTTAAAGCTTTGCTGGCAAACTCCAGTGCCTTGCCAAAAGAGGCTACTGCGATGCGTACCAGCTCCTTGTCGTCTTTCAGCTCTTCGGACGCACACCCTAAGGCCTCGGCGCTGCATCGAACCATGGTCATCATCTTCACGCGATCTGAGATTGGTTTGACATGTCGATGATCGATGTGTAATAGCTGCACCTCAATAGTGTCCTCTTGAGTGAGCTGCGACCATCTATCACACTCATCCACTGGCTGCCCATTGCAAAGAATGCGTTGACGTCGCCACGTAAGTTTGTGATCCCTATGGATGATCAGCATAAGCTCAAACACTATGGACTCCCTGTCCACTTCAACATCATGGAGTTGGGAAGTTGCTGCAAGACCCTTGAGAACAATTATTCTCAAACGATTCGATGCCATGGCGCGACAACAGTAGTAACAGTACCACGTGCAAAGCACCGGCTTCTTTCAGACAAGGGCAAGGTTGAGCCAATCCTCAGCATATTCCAACAACTTACGTCTCTCTGCACTTGCCGAAATGGAGAGCCAACGTAGTCCAACGCTGTGCAAAGTGTGGAAAATCATTTGAGTCTCTTGGCTTGTGTGGATTTTGCGGTCTGAATTTCATATAATTTCATTAAAGGTTGACAAAGCAAGGGTAGGTGCTGTGATTTTTATGGCTCTGTGTGATTGTGTCTCATCCACCAGAAAAGTTCCAATATCACAGCAATGAACATTCCACTTGTGCTGTGTAGTCTGTCTGAACTGACTTCGACCCTCCTGAGTGCATGGCACGAAGCCAAATGAAGACGGGCCTTTCATTCTGGATGAGCTTCCTTGGAGAAGGCCGAAAAAACGTAGCCCTGATTTCAGTATATTTCAGTAAGATTCCATCATCATCTAGCTGCGCATATCTGTTACGGCATTGCCAGCAAAGAAGCTTTTTCCATTTCCCTCTTGCCAAGCGGCCCGATTTGGGCGCTCAGGTCCTGCACGAAGCAAATTCCGCAAAGGCAAGAAGGTCAAGTTTTCTTGGTCTTGTTCTTCTTCCGCTTCTCTTCTGATCCTGCTTCTGCCTTTACTTCTACTTCTTCTTCCTCTTCTTTTTCTTCTTCTTCTCCTTCTTCTTGTTGCCGTTGCCGTTGCGTTTGCTGTTGCTGTTGCTTTTGCTGTTGCTTTTGCTGTTGCTGTTGCTGCTGTTGCTGCTGTTGTTGCTGTTGTTGTTGTTGTTGTTGTTGGCGTTGCGTTGTCTTTCTTTTTGTTTATCTCTTGGCATATCATGCCACTAGTGACTAGCGTCCACGTCGGGTATACGGGTCAGCGCCCTCGTTTTGTTGTTTCTTAGTCACCATGTCCTTTGCAAGTCGATTTGACAGCTTGTGCTTTGGCTCTCGTCGAGTATATGGCCTGGCAACAAAAACGTGACATGGGGAAGTTGAACTGTTTGTTCTTCTACGTTTGAAGTCTGACTGTGCGACCGACGAATCCGTATCAAGAATTATGATGCCATGATGTGACATGATGTCATGTGCTTTTGCATGACTCCACCTTGCCACCATTGTCTGCTGCAAAATATCTATGGATTTATGGATATGGGGCCCCGAAAAATGGGCCAAGAAAGGTTGCAAGCCTAGGATCGCGTTCACTGTAAAAGGCAGGAAGCTGTTTTAGCTTAACCTGTTGCACATACCTCAGATCCAATAGCTTTCAAGCAACCATGTTCTCCAAATCGTTCCAAATCAAGGTGATCTTGGTAGTCACAAATCTGCAACTGAGAGGCAGCTGAATTAAAGACACCAGGATCAGAATGTCGCACACTTTGGCACCTCAGATTTTGATTCCGAGTCGAGATACCAGTCGAAATGGATCAAATTATGTGAAATTTGTTGGCATAGAAATGGCCGTTCATAATGTTCACATATCCACATAAGTCGAAGACTGGCATTTGCCCGAAGATCGTATTGCCTTGGCAAATTTCAGTTTGCGATGGGTCCATGGTCCCACAGCGAAACCTATCTCTTTCCCAGGCTGCAGAAACTTATTTTTAAAAACTGTAGGCACGGATCACCACAGGGATCCTCGGACATATCTTCTTGCTCAAATACTACAGTATCTAAAAGGACGACTAATCACTTCCGTATCTTGCACTGCCTAGCTTTGCCTTCAGTTCTCACCAATACAGGGAGAGAGGGTTGAGAAGCCAGTTTGCGCATGTTTCCACCATTGCACGTAGGAAGCAACCATACCTTGATTTGCCAAGTTGCGGATGATTCGCACATGTAGCAGCTGCAGCCTCGGCAGTGAAAGACTGAAGATTGGAAATCCATCACCACGATTAACAAAGAGTATTCGACAAAAACATGCTACTTTGTCAAAATTTGGGGTGATGCCAACGACAAATCCGTCATGCAGCTCAGCAGCAGTAATTATGAGGCCTCAGGGTAAACCAATTGTGTATAATTGTGCTTTGCAGTGGCTTTTGAATCTCCACAGTGGATATTGATGGACAGCTTCTGATCCAAGCTGCAGCATCCCAAGTACAGACTCTCCGTACCCCTGTTCCGGTGCCATGGTGCACCTGGAGTGAAGCAAAAATGCAGGCTGAACCGGTCAAATCTTGCATGCTCTTGCAGTCTTTCACTGACGATCCCTGAAACTACATCTGAATACATTTGATCTATGTATATAAATTCGTTTACGTAATGTAAGGTTTAATCATTGCTATAGCATCAAGCCCTTTAGGATATGCAACTAGACGATATGTTCTAGCCTTCCGATCTGCATTTCATTTCAAATGTATCCGAATTTCCGGAAAATTCGAAATTTCCACCACCCTTGGGTGGTGAAATCAAACATGGCCTTCCCACAAGAAGTATAGCGCCAAGGCTGCCAGTGCAAAGAGGAGCAAACCAATGGCCACTGAAAAATATGAACCATAGTCCTCCTCATATTGTGCCTGCAGTCCGCCATCCAGTTGTTGTCCCCGTCCATTTTGAAGAGAAACAAGTACAAACTCACCCATGTTTTGGAGTGGTCCCTATATTATTCGGATGATCAATGATCATCATTGATTTTCATGTTTCGCCTGCTTCTGGGGGTTCAACTTGACCCAGTTCAAACAGTCGATTTGGATGTGGATGTTTATTGACACCATTCACCAGGGAATTTGGTGCGCACCTGGCTCAACATTTGGATCCATCTCTACCACAAATAGCACCAACAAGAAAAAAAGGCCCGCTGGACTGCTACTGGTCACATTTCACATGGTACAAGTTCCTGTTGTGACTAAGTTAGTTCACTTGACTCTATACGAAAAACATACACTATCCAAAATTAACATTGGAGACTTTGGAGATTGAAGGATTGAAGGTGTTGATCCAACCTCAAACACCACCCTGTTGGTCCCTACACTTCAACTCAAAATCTTTAGTTGGGGCTTTGAAGTCAATGAGATCAGGTCAATTTGCTGATAGTCATGGCTCGATAATTTTGATTCCTAGAGGTTTGGGTGAAGATCATTTTCCTTGTTGTTGACATGTCTTGAGAACTGAAATGGTTCAGGGATTCATGCCGGTGACGAAATGGAGGGACTCGTTAGTGTCTCATGCTTGGCAACAATTTGCAGTTCCAATCCAAGCTTCAACAATGATTCTAACAGCATGGCCGCATGGCCCGCTTCCAAAAGCGTGTGTTTTGCTGCTGTTCATTCATCTATTGTTGGGATTTATTGGGATGGTTCATACAACATCTCACGGTGTAAGTTATATACATATATTATATTCTGAAATTCGGAACTTTACTGTCCATTGAGTATTTGATTATCTCAGTATGTCATAACATAGAGAGATAGAGAACATCGCGAACTTGGGAATCATGTTTCCATATCAATCAATCATATGATATCATGTCATAGTCCAGTAGCATGTCCTACTCTCGTCTGACTTCTCTGCCAAGCGTTTTGACAGCAAATCCACACATAGCTTAGAATTTCGGCACCTGACCATAGGCATTGTCGGTGCAACGAACTGTACAATGATTCAAGTCCCCATTTCCGAACCTTAAGGCTCAATTCTTGTCAAACAGCAATCCAACATGAGAGATGTCAGATTGGAATGGATGAATGAATGTCAAAAATGAGGTCGTCCCGATGCTTTCTCAAGTGTTTTTGTTCAACATTGACTCTTGCACTGATTCGTCTGATTGTGCTGATTGACTCTTGCAAATCCACTTTGCCGCCGGCTGGGAATCACCGGGCTCGTATCGGTGTCCAAAAGCTGTCGGCACTTCACTCGTGCCTTGACGTGCATCTGTGTACACAAAGGGACCCGACCGAAACAAGTTTTCATTGCGCTTCCGCATGCATCAGAATTGTCATCAAACTTTTGCGCACCTCAAAAATCGGGCAGATAACACTGAAGAGGCTCCAGGTGTTATAATATGTCAGCAAGTGGGTTCCCCACTGCAAATCGAATGTGGAAAGTATGACAGTTTCAGGAATTCAGCATTCAGTTTCAGGAATTCAGCAAAGAATTGTATGTATCTGTTTGTCTGTTTTTCATTTCTTTCCAAACCCCTACTCGAAGCAAACATGGTAGACTCATTCCCATTCTCAAACGCAAGCTGGCATGCAACTTTTGGCAATCGCAAGTCTGCATGGTGGATGCAATGATTTGTAGGGACAGTACAAGTACAAGATAGTAAATGTGGATACGAATCTGGCTAAAGGTTGATTGAACGATGGGTAGAGCAACAAATAGCAACAGCACATACACATCAATGGTCCTGCACTCTCCTCATCTACCTTTTGCTGGCACTTTTGGTTGTGTCAAGTGCTAACACCATCCCAAGCATGGCAACCCTTGCCGGTGTTTGTCCGAGCACAAACATGTCAAAATGTCAAGGCCTCGCGTTCGGTGGCACCATTCTTGCCACATTCCAAGAGTGTGTGTAGAAGCTTTGGAAAGTCCTGCGGAGACATGGTCCAAAACAATGAACAAGGATTTATACTATACATGATTTATATATGATTTCAAGCACTGCAACCAATGGAATTGAAAGCTGCTGGCCCGTTGCAAAACGTATAGGTTCCAGCCGTCATAGAAACCCATGGCTTTTGGCTTTGTACTCAGAAAACTCTCTTGGATGTCACAGTTGAATAAATCCAGCACCAAGATTCCCACTTGCTCCCGTGACAACTTTCAGTAACCTCTGACTCTCGATGTCAATCAAACACGCATGTACCCTGAATGATTCCCAGTCCCCAGGCATTGCAGTAGGCTCGTTGGGACAGGTCGGCAGCCCGGCAGTAGTGCCTTTGCCTATCAACGTGGCGACTAGAAAATCCCACTTGATTTGAACATCTACAAATTGTCGAGACAAGGTTTGGCAAATGTTCATTTATATACCATAAATCAACAAAAAACTGGGACCTGGCTAGTTGGCAGCATTAAAAAGCATCATGCCAAACCTCTCCAGTGGTTGGAATGTCAGTATGCCCAGCCTTTGCCGGAGCTTCCCCCAGCAGTTTGAGCAAAGGCCTGAGTCTGTCCATCCGTTTTGGGGTTCTCTCTCTGTGTATCCAGCACCCTCATAGACAGCTCTAAAAGGGGTTGCTTCAGTTGAAACATGTTTTTAAAGGGTTTTATATAGTTGCCGCAAGAGCAGTCATTTGAAAGATATAGTTTCTGCAAGAGTTCCTAGTGGAAAGTTGCAGTCTCCAAGAGTGCTTTTTGTCCTTAGAGCAGTCTAGGTTCTGCTTGCTCCCTGAAGAGATTCACAACACACATCCTGAGTCCAGACACCCACATTGCCAACGACCACCACAAGGGAGGGCATCGAGTACACACCTCAGCATCTCAACAAATGAACTGTCTTGCAAAGTCTTGCAAGTTGGATGGAATATGTCGTAACTAATCTATTCACTTAAGAAACAATTTACGAATTCTATATTGATTCAACCAAGAACTAGCACTGCAGGACACTACTGTACATCAAGCACACCTTCACAAAAAATCGAAGTAATTTTGCAAGGTTTGCACTGCAATGAGAATCCCACAGCCTCGGGTGATGGAAGGAGACCAGCACTTCGTGTGCGTCGGGTGCCAGTAGCACCTCTCAGTTCGATTGTTCCCCGGCTGAGACAAGGCATGGATGCCCTTCGGGTCGTTGCTTGATCATGTATTAACTGTAGTGTTGAAGGTCTACAGGTTGTCATCTTTACATAATCTCTTTACCATTCTTTAGCCACCATGCGCTACATATTAGAATGACATGCCTATACATAAAGCACCTGTTCAAACTCTCAGGAAAGAATCCACGTCATCCACGATGGTTCCCATGAAACATGATTGACCAAAGTGCAGTAGCTGCTGCCCAACTTTCATTCTGGTCACACACAAGATGTGCAACAACAATGCACACAGCAGGCCTAGAGCGCAGGCAAACTCCACCATCTGCTTGAGCGACCATAAATGAACTTTGTCTTGCAACGGCAAATGTCCACTGCCTTGCACAGGGAAGCTGCATGAGTTTGCTCCAGGAATTTGCAAACTACAAGTAATGGATCGCCAATTGCACGGTTTTTGCAAAGAATTCTTGAGAATTGTTGCTGTATGTTGCTGCTCTATGATTCCGCACCTGATGAAAAAATCACTGTCAGCATGGTCGATTTGTCAGACTTGGATGTCGACCACTTGAGTACACGCGGCTTTTGAGACCTGAGTGCTGAGGTCTTAAGGGAGCCAAGCAAGAGGTGATCTTTACTATTCTGTACTCAACTAAGAGAGAAGCTGACAACAAGCATGACAATGGAGAGTGCTTCGATGAATGTCATGTCTTAGAATGCAAGCCTTCTTGAAATCACCTATTGCGGTCCATGATAGAATCTTTAGTTTTATCCTGCACAAAAAACATGCCCTTACAGCTGTCAGCATCATCCCCCGTTTGATTCCGGATGATTTCTATCTGCTTTGGCTTCTTAAGCTGTCGGTATGCAACTTTTCAGTCTGTAGCAGCATATCTAAGAAAGTCACAGCACCGCCTCCTTCCTGGCTTCAGTGATCGCCTGGACATGGAACTATGGAAACAAACAACAACCTTTTGCTACGTTTTTCTGTTGCATTATCATGGATTATCTATTTACTTTGTAGAATTCGTTTTCTTCTATATAATGTTTTGGACCAAGACTCACAGGATGCCAGTGTTGGGTACCCGTCCACAACGGAAACAAGCAGTGTTTTATGGACAAAGGCACTGCTGCGCTCTCGTTGCAGTCACCATAGCGGAAGCGATTGGCAAAGCTCGCTGCGTCGAAGGCCTGCGAGGTGACCCTATGGATCACCATGGTGAATATAGGTCTTTCCAACAAAACGAGTACCATGCTATACGGCTAGTACCCGTAAAATCCCCAAAATATATAATCTGCCGGTCGTTGGCATGTAAAGAAACACATGGGAAAGCCATACAGAAGGAAACACAGTATGTTATTTAGATGTTAGACTCATACAGTCAAAAGATTGCTAGTGAATCGGTCTGGCTCTGTTTGACCTTGGATCTAAGCCTGATGTTGTGGTACCAGCATGCAATGGAACAATTGCAATGACTTGGAAGAAACCAGCATTGCTGGAACAAGTCGAGCGGGCTATGGGATTCAAGAATTCGGTTCCAAACGGTCTGACACCCTGTGATTTCCTCTTCAAACAGTGAGAACACTTGAGAACTTTGAAGACTCGTAAAATCCAATAAGACTCTTGGACTAAGGCAACGTCTGCACTTGCAGGTCATGCCTCTTCTGCAAACAGTGGACCTGCTCGAAAGCTGACATCAACACCACATGCAAACAAAAATGGCCTAAGATCTTCTGATAGCCACATTCGATTAGACAAATCAATATCATACAGTCTGCTATATTTCCACGACTATGCTGCTTGTCCATCTTGTCATACCAAACGTTCCCATGACCTCGCTCGCTGGATGGAACAGCTGTCTGATCCAGTTTCTTCGGCACTGGCTTCGTATTTGATGGCTTTTTGAGCCTGTTACAGATCCAAATCTTGCACTAAACTTGAACATCCTGACAACTGGTTGGTACATCCATGAGCATGAATAACATATTCCCATCATATTCCCCTCATATGAATCCCCAAATTCTCCACTTGGATCCATTTGGATCCCGCCTGTTCTTTGCCACGGGCTTGACTGCCACCTTGGAGGCAGGCTTCTTCATCGCTTTCTGGCCTAGATCCATGTGATAACGGGGTAACCCTGGGAACCGAATTATAGCCGAATTTAAGAGAATCAACATGAGCGCTCACATGAGTGATATCATTGAATATCATTGCTATCTTTGTGCTCTTTGATATTACATGTACGTATTACATTGCAATCACAGCCACTGTGATGATGCACTCCAACAAAACATGGTCACGGTCACAAAGTCATCTCAGGTCATCACTGTGTTTTCCCCCCTTCGACCACCGGCACAAATTGGTGCTGCTCCGAAATTTGACGCAGTACAACGTAGACACAACTTTGCAGCATTTCCCGACCATGTCCATCAATTCTTCAAGATCTTAAAACTGATGTTGACATGCAAACAAACTTGCTTCTAACCATAGGGTACCACCTGCACCGAGATCGACAATAGCAAACAAAGGCAGGAACTCTTCCCAGTCGTGTGGAGTGCATTGTCTACCCGCTTTTAGGAGTGCATTCAAAATTTGTCATTTTTTTTAGAGACAAACAATCTGATGCAGTTTTCACTAAGACAAACAATTGCACTGCGCAGAAGATGATAACAAACCTTCTCTCACCCCCAGAAAGTCTGACAGCTATTGGCCCAACCCCTCTTTTTCGCCCTGGGAAATAGACGCTTAGCAAACCTCATTGCTTGGTTTCTGAAGCTTTTGCCGCCATGGCTTCTGTGCAAGAAAAAAACATAGCTTAGTCTTAGTCGTTTCACTTTCACTTCAAGCAACAATGATTGCATTTCAATGGATGGGAAATGATAGGAACATATGGAGAATGTCCTTATAAGACTTTGAAAAGGACCCTGGCGGCATGAAGTAGGCCACAGCCTTTCACGGATAATGCCAACCACGCAGGAACATCCTTGTCTAGTCGTGCATGGGGCACTAAGGATGAAGGACAAACAGTGGCAACTGCACATCTTCAAGTCCTGAAGATTCCAGAATTTCCCATGAATTTTCCACTATTACAACTCCTGGGTTCGGAAGATTTAGGTCTGGCTGGTTTGGTTTGAAAATTTGGACCCAGACTGGCAGCTGCTGGGCAGTGCAAGCACCCTCTCTAGCAGAGGGCAAAAGCACAATCAAGGTGCCCCCAAAAGCATCCGAATCTTCAAATGGAGATGGAACCCGCGGCCCTGTGGGGCATAGCCGCGGTGTTCACAAACAATCTGCTCGCGCCGTGACAGATTTCAGATCACAAAATGATACATGCTGAGGCATCCGTCATTCATTGCGTCAGTCATGCTGCATTAATACCACAGCTGCCAGTATCTTGAATGTCTGGAGCAGTGCTGTTCTAGCACAGCACATGCCCTTGGTTCTTGTTGGACCTGGCAACATGTGGATCGAATTGATTTGCCTCTTGGGACAATGGCATGTGCTCATAAAAGGCATGGAGAAGTGTCCCCCACAAGGAATTCTGTCGCCATCTACAGCTTTTGATGATAATGAAAAAGAGCACATGCACTCCAAATAATACGCATGGGTAAACCCGCCGATCTGCCGCCCTCAAGAGTGCTTTCCAGTTCCACAGTTCCCCAAAGCTGAACACCCGGGTATGTGAGTGTGTGTTCTTCAGGCGTGCTTTTGCCAGAGAATGTGGAGCCAGTTCAAGCGTGGCAAGGAGCCAAGCAGACACATGGAGGGAAATGAATACATTTGAAACTATCCAAGCTCGGTGATAACATTAGGATAACTGCACATCGCTGAGTCGCAAAAATGGGTTGGCGTTTGGTAGCAGCCGTGGCTGCATCAAAGCTTTCTGTTTACCTCGGCTGCTGTCCGCACTGGAAAGTGTGCCCAACGGCGAATGTGGTTGGAAACGGTCAGTGTCAATAACAGTGGCTGAAAGATTTTGCGGACTTCACAGTTCGAAGCGTGCAATGTTGGGACCACCCGTGGAAAAGCACACTGCAGCTGTCTAAAGCCTCTTTAGAAGCCTAGATTCCCTAGATGACTCAGGAAAATGTCTTGTAGTTGTATAATTAGTATTAATTAGTTATATTCAAAAGAATACAGCATCACTTGTGGTAAAGCATGTCAAAGCCAATCGGAACCGGAACTAGTTTTTCTCACAGTATGCACATAGGAATATACTTTCCATTAAGCCGCAGGCTCCACTCCTGGTGGTGCCCTTCTTTAAGTTTCAGCCTTGCGACCATACTCCCCCCGGAACGCAAAGACTTTGATTTCTCATAAGGTGCTGAAAGAATTAAGACTGCCCTCCTTTGTTCACTATGTTCAGTGAGTATTAATCGTGGATTTGCTTGAGAGGTCTTCAAAGCTTTATCTTCTGGCTTCCTAGACGCCAAGACATTGAGTGCGGTGGTCAGATGGTCCGATTTGGTCCCGCAGGACAGATTCGTAGGGTGTCCTGCATTCGGTTGCTTGGTAAAAGGATAGCAGGAAATGCACAGCTTGTAAGTCACGCTTCTTCAGACGCCCTCTGTGGTGCGGGGAGGCTTCAAAATTCTCCCCTGGCAACGACTCAGCCCATTGTCTAGCGCGATCAGACATGTAAGCAATCTCTCCGGGAATGTCCCTTTTGCGAGCTCTTGCCGCATCTTGGAATGGGACAAATGATGAGCAGGATCCAGCCATTAGTAGCGACGATCCAGCCCATCACCCTGTGACACGTCATTTTGGAGGCATGAAAACTGCCACTGAGCACAATCCTGTAAGGACTACAGGGCAGAACTTTGTTTAACCAGGCTTCTAGTTGTATCCTGTATATGATTGCTACCGATATTATTGTACAACTGTATGTAATGATATGTAATACTGTATTGTTGATATAAAAGTCAAACAAAGCAACAAATTAATTCTCTCCAAAAGCGATATAACTTAGAAACACATTGCAACTTTCTGTTTGACAAGATCCAAGCATTTCAAAACAGAAGAACGGCCCAGGTCTCATTCATTCTCGTTCACACGAAAAAAATGTCCCTGGGTTTCCTTCGCGACTAATTTCCAAACGGCCAAATCTGTGGCCATCTCATGGCTTCAGATCTACACCTGGCCCTGTTTGATGTTGTGGTGGTCGAGAAAGAAACCAATATAAGGATTGTGTGCGGCTGATAGATGTGTGAGCATAGAGGCGAACTGTGGGGACCTCAGCTGGGATCATTGGAATGGCATTTCCACAGAGGCATATATTTCTGTTACAAATTGGAAATGGTGCAAAGATTGGACGTTTTGTGTCAAAAAACTGCAATAGAAATTTTATGGCAATTCGACAGCCATACAAACATGACATCATATACAAACTAAAATGTTCGTTCGAAAAAGCTCGCCGCATCAAATCCCAGCCAGGCCTGGAATTCTGCGTCCCCAGGAAAGGATTATGACGGCCTCCACCCGACAAGCGAAGCAAGTTTTGTTTGGTGACCCCTATGTACAAACAAAGAAAGAGTGAATCAAACATGGTTGCCTGCACTATGATGTAATGGCATTAGCACGGGGTAATGAATCATTAAATAAACTAGTTGAACTAATAAACACCATTAAGCATCCATCAACCCGCATGAACTGCGAAGTGCTTTTGGCTAGCCTGCAGCCCATTGATCTGCGTCCAATTCATCCAGGACCTCCTTTGCTGAAGGCCTCAAATCGAGATGGACGATTCGATGACTTTTCTCTTAGTCAAACAAAGCATTTGAGGTCACTGATTAATACATATCAATGATATATTTGTTGACATCAATAATACGATTTCCATGATAATGACATATAATTACCGTTGTTATTTGCACAACCTTAAAACATTTCCCCTGGATGACATGGCCATAGGGCACGCCTCGCATCAGCATCCCAGGCAACCATTCGAAAGACCAACTGTCTCATCCATGCGCCCAAAGTGCGCAAGTCCAAAGGCAAGGCTCCATCTTTACCATCACGCAAAGATGCCATGACTGAGACACGCTCCATCGAGGTTTTCCTTGGAAACAAGGCTTAACAAAAAAACGAGCAAAACGAGTCAAAGGAGCACATCGTACTGTTTTGCAGTGCTTGCCCTTTACCTCCTGTACTCATCATTTGTCGCAAAGAATTATATCCCGTTGTATGAAACTCTGCCCAGCTTCCATATGGGTCCATCGCCTGCGACCCCTGCCATCAAAAGCTCGACAAGAACGATTCCTGCTGAAAAGATGTCCGATTTAGGACAAGATGGCGGCAGCACAAAATGCTGGGCACCTCAGGGATAGCAGCAATTTTTTGGTGCAGTTTCCCCACACCTCTTTTTTCCGTCACTTCAATGTTCAGTGCGCATGCAATACTTTAATTAATCTTCATATTCTAGAATGCTGGTACCAAATATACCCAAATATTAGGTGAAAAGAAACAGGACATTTAGTTTCCACTATTCCATCTAGCCATCCAGTAGAGAAAACCATTCAAACATTGGCTGATTTCAACTTGATTTCATGTCCGCGCCTGCTTTCTTGCTGCTTTGCTCCAATTGAATGCAATGCTCTGGAGGAGCATATCCGGGTGTGCCAATGGCGGTCTGAGACACTTGCTGTTGTTTGCCATTGAATGGGTCGCAGGATGCTTTTGCACGTTCACTGGTACCTAACAAGCCACGCCACAGCAACCACGGACCACAAAGAAAAAGGGATCCAAATTCTCCAGCCTCCTTTCTATTTTTGTATGAATATCTGTTTTCTAAATTAGATATCCAATTGGTATTGACATTCATGATTCATCCATCAACATCTATTGGAACCAAGCATTCATCCCCTACAAATTGCAACTGGCAACTCCTGTTGGCCACAACTCCAAGTTACTACGTTTGGCCAATCCAAAGTCGAAGATTTTCACCTGGCCATCCTTTGAGAGCAGGATGTTGGCAGGTTTAATATCCCAGTGCACAATGCCAACCTGTATGACAAGGAGCTGCGGAGTCAGGATCTACTCAAATGTGGTAGTAAGATGTAGTAAGTACTGCTTGACGAAAATCTTTTTGATCTTTTTGTTGTTTGGAATGCTTTTACGCTCAAAGTTCTTCCCACTGTCTTCGCAAAAAAAAACATATCCTACACAAGCTGCCCTTGCCTCATGGAGGTCTGCCAGACCTGGCGAATGGAACGCACCACAGTCTAAAAAAAAAAGGCATTGATTGTTCCATACTGTTCCTCCATTTACATGTCCAAGTAGGTCCCAACCATTCCAAATCATGTTCCGCACCTTGCATGAGTTGCTTGAAGATTTGGCGGGAAGCATTCATGCCTCCCTTGATCAACTTGGGTCGCTGTTTTGGGTTGGAGAGCCATTCAGACAATGTGATGCCGTCACCTAAGATGCAAGCGGAACACGGCCATATATCATGGCTTTTGCTTCAATGATCTTCAATGCATCTTCGTCCAAACCTCTCAACACAAACAAATTTGCGCTTGCAAGGTGCAGTACTCCATTTCTATGACAAGCACCACGTCATAGTGCTTCTCAAAACCTGCAGGTTACACGACTTGAAATCTCTCGCTGGACTCAGGAGTTTTTACCTTGCAAACTTACACAACAACCCTGCACATACTTGCCTGAGTGGCATATTTGGTAGCAGATTTAGTCCCCCTATGTGTTGAGTTTTTGCATGACCACACGGCTCTGAACAGCAAGTTCCTTTCTGTCCATTGTCAAAAGCAGGACCACGACATGTATACACTGTACACATACTGTAGAATCTGTATGTGCGCTCAATGAGATGGCAGGATTGCATCTCACAATCAACCCTTGCCTTTGGTCGTCCTGTCCTTCCGCGGCTTAGAAACCTGGCGCATGGCTCACTGGCTATTGTTGTTGAGATCAGATATGATTTCCATGGTTTGTGTATTTAATGTATCTTGATACTTTGTTTATGATGCATGACATAATATGCAAAAATACATCGTACTCAATACTCACAAGAAAAGGATTCATCTATAATCTATACCACTTGCTATATCACTTACTTACAAGTTTAAATATAATTATCATATGGAATGTGTCAACTATCTACTTATAACAACATCAACATGACATAGATATAGGATGATATAGGTAGGGGGTGAACACAGTGCCCATCGCACTCAGAGTCTAACGTGTCGATCAACTTGAAAACATCTGAAAACGACTTTCTCAACGCAAAGCAATAATATTTAATTCACTCCTGTCACTTTGCTAATATCAAAACTGTAATGTCCAATCCTATGGGCCTATGGGCATATCAGACTGCAGCCAGGACACCGATTGCGGTGATGAGGGTGAGTTTTCCACTTCCGTAACCACCCATTCAAAGCCGCAGGAGCTGTCAAGACCTGTGCAATCACTGCGATAGTGTTGGTACTTCAAGCACTTGAAACGTGTCACAGCAGTCGCAACCATCGCGAAGACGATGATTACAAAAAAACACAAGGTGGTGTAAAATGTATGAAAAAGCGACATTGGATTTCTTAACTTTGCGTCACACCGCAAGACTCGCTTGAAGCTGCTACAGCTGCAACGAGTCCCAGCGCCTCCTGATAAATTCATGGTTGAAACCTCCAGTGTGCAGGGTCAACACATTGTCAACACCACCACCCCACCAACATCTACCAACCAACTCAACATGCCGTTGATTCAAACATCGTGGCTCACCAGTTTTTAGAGGCTGAGAAATGCACCGGTGTCAGCGGGTCATCCATCGGCCTCCGGTCAATGGCACCTGGAGAGAAGGAGTCTGTGATGCACCTGAACAGTAAATAATAGTGTAGTGAATATATGTAGTGCGAATATTCTGCAAATTGACCTATTGACTTTGCATATACTTTTCCACCAACAAACTTTTTTTCAAAAACCTTCATCAAATCTTCAGGATTTCAGGATGGCGTTTTGCCATTGAAAAGCAGCTGAACCCACTTGAACCCCAAGCTCCAGGGCTCCGCACGAGCACTCCTCGGTGACTGCATGAACTGGCTCCAAGAATCTGGTAGGTCTAGAGGGAGCTCAGTCCACCTCCGTGCATATCGAAGAACCTGCCGTGGTTGGAAAAACAGCTAAGCCGCTAAACCCCCAACGAAAAAAAAGATTGAATGTTACCTGAAAAAGGGATCATGTTTTTCTTAATTTAAAAGGAAAGGCTTGTCTTCCGCATCATTTTTTTCAGGGGACCGGGACATGCTAGTTTTTCGGGAGATGTATACAAAAATACACAAAAATGCTGCAACTCTTTCTTCATTAACATCTATGTTCTGGGATGGAAAAGCAGATGTTGGGCAATTGAATATGGTTGAACCTCTCACCACCTTTGTCCTGGAAAAGGATGATACTTCATCGACCTGAATTATTTGTTTGAGTGCCTTTAATAAACCTGAATAAACTTTGGAGAGTTCCACTGGTAAGCTACAGTATCAGAATGTATCAAAGGTCGGGCAAGATTGTGAAATCGTTTTCAGAGCAGTTTTTTTCCGCCTTCGAGCTTCGCATCTGTTGCAATTGCTGAAATACATCTGGTCCGCTCCAATTGGTGTGGTTGTCATCGACTGTCTCCTTGGTGCATTTGAGGTTGTCAGGTTCCAGGTCCTTCTGGATGGCTAGAAATTCAATACAAGCGGCAATCGGCAGCCGTAAGGCACCCAAACAAATCATAAGATCTAGCTTCCGATCAGCTCAGTATTGCCAAATTGTAAAGAATTCTAAGATCCCAACATATCCCACTGAATTCCACTAACACAATTCCAGATTCGCAAAGATCTATTCAAAGTCCAATCCTAAAACTGCCGAGTGTCGGATGCCTTGAGCTGCATAGGAATTAACTTTAAGGCCACCCATTGCTTACTGGATCGATGCCACGCTTTTACCACCTCAGTTGGAAAAGGGAAAACGCTTAACCGGAATTTGGGGTGGACAAACATGGAATGAAACAAACCACACCATGTTATCCTTATGAACAGCCTGGTACAGCCCCAACCCGTTTATCACTACTGGCTCTAGGTACAGCGGCATTTTTGGCAAAAAGATCTAGAAGCATGGCTCAGCTACGAGCCACCCATGCATTCATCTTCATTCCCTGACATCTTTGGTTCTGAACTCTTCCGAGCCTTACCAAAACCACCTCTGCCAACTTGCTGAAGATCGCAGAATTCACCTGAAATTCTCGAAATCTGCACTTTAATTAGCCATGGTATGCCATGGTCATCGTTGTCACTTTGTGCCCTCTGCCAGAATGAAATCAAGAGATTCCCATAGATTCGAACATGATCACCTCCTGCATTCCGCCCCAGTTCCGCTGGATTGCTTGCTGGCCAAGGTGCGTGCAAGAAGTCCTCCTTGGCACGGCATGGTGTCAGTGGCAGCTCAAATTGAGTTCAACACCTCGTGTGATCCCTTGCATGGATATATTTTCAGCATGGATTGCCAATAAATTTGATAAACCTTCGCTTAATTGAACTTGCTTTCCAAGAAACGCTCGAGCGAGTCAAATAGAATGCTGTTCTCAGGTGGTAGCGGATCGTCTAAAGAGCAGAAGGAATCACTCCTGAAAGCGGCACAAAAGTATACAAAAGTCATGCCAAACTCTGTGAACAGGATTCCAACTATGCACAAGGTATTCAATGTATTCATGGCATGATCTTTGTTGACCAATTTTTCACCTTACACCATCGTTACTCAAAAGCCACAGCTGTGCCCGTCAAATTTGACCATGAGTACGCAGAAAGTGCTCTGCAAAGCATGACGTGGCACACCACAAGTAAACCTAACACTTTTAATAGAACTTGAGAAAGGAATTGTTAGTGAATGATACATCTGAATACCAACAACATGCAATACCAATCATACATCAATCTGCATATGATTGTGTATGTTTTTCTCATCACATTATAATTATACCATACCACATTCAGGTATATTCAGATAACATGTTGGAAGCTCACCCCCATGCGGTTTCGGGACCTGCTACCAGGGCGTCCAAAATACAGCGCAGGATCTTCTGAAGTTACCTCAAGTGTTCCGAGGTCCACCCCAACCACATCCAACCACCATCTGTTTGAAGCGAACATTACTGCAAAAAATGCGGAGCACAATTGGAACCAGATGAATGAACGAAGATGGCTTTTTCTGTTCTTGGGTTCAGACATCTGTGTCAATGTCTGAGATCGAGCGCTTGATTGCTGCATTCTGGCAAGAGTCCTTCCGAATGCACATGGAACGTCCTAGCGCGCAAGAAGAAGCAAGAGGGATCAAAGGCATTGAAGCTTTGAACAAATATTGAATTGAAAGTCTTGAACAAAAGTGTACGTAGTCCTTCCAGCAACGAAGCGTTCTGTGGGAAGGTCTTCTGTCAAACCCCCGTGTCCGTCTGAGCCAAACCGCGCACAGCAACCTGCTTCTACAGTTGCAACCAGAATCAAGTGGAGTATCAAAGAACAACTTTCACTGCCTCAAGAAATGAACATCCCAAAAACCTTGGACTGCGATTTGAGCGCCCACAGCACATGTTTGACTCCGGTATGCCCGGATACAAAACTGGATTCATGCAGACCATCGACAGTCTGGCTGCTCAAAATCCACATCGCAACGATGCGGCGAAAACTTTGTAACCAAGAGCATTGTAAGATCACACTCTGTGTGGCATCTTTCATGACTCTTCTAGATCTCAAGCTGCCTCAACGCTAAATCACATCACTCAATCCACTGACAATCAATTGGATAAACAGACTTGTCTGCATGGCTTCCACAACTTGAGATATGACTTCAACAGCCAGTAGCTTTGTGGCCATAAGGGAAAATTTTGTGCAGTTCAGGCTTCCAAAGCATCAAACATATCAAAGCTGAATCAAAAAGAATTTAAACAGAAAAAAAAAAAACAAAACAAATCAGTGACTTTCAAAGCTGCCACATCATGGAATCCTTAACCTTCATATACAGAAACTATGCAAGCTAGTTGGAATCTCATCTCCACAATTTTGCTTCAAAGATGGTCATCTTTTGGTCATCTTATCCAACTAGCTGTAACTGTTGGACGCCCCGCAACTTGGCGACATGTGCGGCCTCCCAACAGTTCCATTTCACTGTACCGACTCATGCCTGTGCCTGCGCTGACATGGATATGGCAAGTGCATGCATGGTACTTTGGTAGATCCTCGACATGTTTTGCTAACAAACAGATCTTCATCTTATTGTTGCCTATATTTCTGTATCAGAACAGATGGGTCGCATATCTTCCGCCTTCTCTAGTTATCCGCAACGCTTGAAGCAAGCAAAATAAACAGAACTAAATTCCAAGAGTAAAGCATCAATCTCTTTTCTCCTCGATTTCATGTTCATTCCAATTCCAAATCTTGCTCTGGCTTCTAGAAGGGCAAGGCAAAGACTTCCAGCATTAACATCCTTCATGGAACAATGAGATCCAGCTACCATGCCGACCATGCCGTGTGGTCTCTGCATGAGATTCTCACCATGGACTGTGCACCTCTCTGGCTTTTCTTCGAGTCTCAGCCATGAGTTCCTGTCAAATTGAGGCTATTCATGGCTCTTCCAAGATGTTTGAAGCATGAATCATTTGAATCAGCCGGACCATCCACAGTTTGAGCTCAGCATCTGGTTGTCTGACTTTGGGATTTCAATTGTCCAACAAAGAAAGGGTCCTCTGCTCGTTGCTGCGGCATCTCGGCATACTCTTTGAACTCCATGGAGAATTCACCTTGTCCTCAGGCCAAAAAGCACAAACATTCAACAGTGTTTTATGATGTTTCATTCATGTGTTTCTTGCATTGCAATTATATATCACAACAATCCTATCAGCAAAACTGGTCAAAATTATGTGATGATCTAACATCACGTCCTTGGGTCACGGATCGCAAGTCGGAAGAGTAGCCAAACCTCAACACGGCCCCTTCCGCCACAACTAGAAGCTCTGCATGCCCATTAATGAAATGCAAAATCCATCAGTTTTAGATCCATGTACCTCTCTACTCAGGGCACAACATACGCCTCAGGGGCACCACTGCCTGTCAAGGATTTTCCATTTGGCATCCATACCTTCGACCTTCCCAGTTGCTCCAAGCCTCCACAAGAGAGGTATCAGAGGAGACGGCCTTGGTGCCCTGGATGGAACCTTCACGATTGTTAAGCCTCAACTTTTTGAGAGGAAAAAATTGGCGTTGAATGATATGATTCATGGATTCATGACATGATTTATGATATTGAATGCGAATAAGTTTGTTGATACATCTTCATTATGTTCATTATTACCTCGCTTTTGTGTAGGATATTTATATACACCTTTGGAGAAAAAATGGTATAGGACAAAAATTTCGCGTTCCTAGTAACTAAGATCTCTGCGTCTGTAATGCCTGCGGTTGAAACTCCGAAGGAAAGGTCACTTCCACCTCAGCAGGCTCTCTGTGAGGGGAAATCTGGAAAAAATGTGCTGCACTTGTGATGCACTCTCTACTACCATCTGCTACCATTTACAAGCATCTACTACTAGCATCTACCCTTCTCCAGGTTCTATTCTGCAGTTTCTTAACTGTTGGCTTGAAAGTTCCAGGGTGCCCCAGCTGCCATGAGTGGCTCCAGTACCACCGGATTCGCTTCATCTGAGCATTCCACAGGTGAGGATGAGATGTTTGGATCCAGGTCACAATCATGGTACATCATGGTCATCCACCATGCACCCCTTTGTTGTGACTCCCCAACGGTAGAAGTTGTCAAAAGCACCCTGCGCCGCTGCTTGGAAGGCTTCAGAGGAAGAGTCCACCTGACAGATGAGATGACTTAGTGACTTAATCCGTAATTTATCAACTTCATGTAATTTCCTCCGGAGATGCTGTGCAACTCCCTCCACCTCGTGGGCCGCTCCATCCTCTAAGACCTTGGCACCAATTTCTCAAATGAAACAACCCAGTCTCCAAACCCAAATCCACCCAAATCTATGCTATATCCATTGAATCTAGTGAGAAGCAGACACAGCGCATGTGGATGAGAGGACTTCCCGTCAGCAGGCCCTTCCTTAGGGGCAAGGAGCAGTGCAAGCTTTAAATCCTACAGCCTTTCTTGTCTTTTTGGCCATGGCTTGGTATACAAGCAGTATACCAATAAGATCCAATAAGTCTGCGACTGTGTGGCACTTCGGAAGCCTTTCTCAATGGCTGGCACCTGATGCAAAGAATAGGAAGAGTCAGAAGAGTGGTCCACTTAAGTCCCACTGAAGAAGCTCCCCACGTACGACGGAGGGATGTCGTTTCCAACCAGCTTGTTGACAAAGGTGATACCATCCTGTCAGCGCAGGATGTGACAAGCACCTTCAGTGCATGCCCTTCTTTCCAGTAGATAGATACAAGTAGAAACTGTCAAGAGCTTGGGTTCTCCTTGTCATCAGTTTGTTCCTCTTCCGGCACTGGCTCAAAGTATCCGATCACCTGAGTTTTAGACGTGGCATCAACGTCCAAGTCAACTTGACATCAATGTTGATAACACTGTGACTACGGCCAAAAAATAATAATGAAGCTTCAAAGTCAACTTGTGGAAAATTGGTTCAAATTGGCGTTTTTGAAATCCAATGACAACTTGCTAGTCACCGCAAGAAAAGTGCGGCAAAAATCTTTCACTACACCATACTGTGCCTCATCATCTGAAAGCACTCATCACTTTGAAAAGATACAGAGACCTTGAGAAACACATCTATGATTGATATTTGATATTATACCGCCACATTATGATTAGTCCTCTTATCAAATGCAAGAGTGTCCTCATTTTGAGTTCTTGCCTAAAGGTAGCTTGTTAATGATATTGGTATTCAGCTGTCGTGGAAGGCACCTTTGCACAAATCTCATGACTCATGATGCACCCAAACAAATCCCTCCCTGGCGCGCCTTGCCATATTGGCCGCGACCACCAGACTGGCGCTTGTGAGTGTAGTCATATGAGATCTTGCTGGTAATTGTCCTGAGAATCCACACTTGCCAAGTTTGAGCGTAGGATCGACTATGCGAGGATTAAAAGATTTCATGATTGCTCCAAACCTTCTCTGCCAAAATGTAAAGAATAAATAGAAAAATAATGAACATTAAATTTCAATGATGATCATCCATGGCACGTAGCCTTTGCAACTCAATTGAACTGAGCCCCTAACTCTCGATAATTTACCTTTGGTTCACCAGTCTGCAAAGATTCGACCTGACATGAAACCCGCATCACAGCACCGCATCAGCTCCAAGGTTCCAACTCTGAGCGGGTCAAAATGGAAAGATCCAGTCCCAGCCCTACACGACTCGGCCCAGAGTCGTCATCCGTTTTGCGTTCAAACGTCTGGCAGTCTGTTGTTTTTTATTCACGCCTGTTGTCTTTGACAAAGTTGTTGCGAACAGAAAAGCATGCTGATTAAAATAGATTAAAATCGTATTAAACTTGCTTAAGACTGAATATACATTGCTTTTTGTTCGAGCCTTCGTCAAAGTCAACAGCAGCGAGACTGTTCAGCCACAGAGCTGGGTCTTTGCCGGCTCTGTGGGACATGTGCTGCTTCCTATGCCCCAAATGGACAATGGACTGCATCTGGCAACCACATGAAACCACACCAAACATCATGAATCTCTACATGTTAAATCATTTTCTGGGGAGCTGGAAGGCTTGACACATCAGTTGCAGCTACAGACCCTGCACGAAGTTGCTTTGTCGTGTCTGGTCAACATCATGATATCGCTCAAACCTTATCACCATGGTTGCTCAAATCACCTCTGTCTTGCCAACAGCCTCGGGTTTAAGTACTGCTGTCCAAAATCAAACAAGTTGATTCAAAATCAAAGTACAGTTGCTGATGTTCGCTGCATCTTCTTGTTGTAGCATACCATTTCCATGCACTGACTATAATCTCCACTTTGCATTCACATCCATTCAATGTTGCAAATCGGCTAATCCTCCTGATACCACATACCTCTGAAGGCCTCCACTAAAACATGGCTCGAAAAAGATCTCAGCTGCCAAGATGCTGCTTGAAAAGCCTTCCTGATGAACTCATGGAAGCGCTTGGCATATTGCACCTGAATCATCCGGCTACACACCGACGCTATGGACGTGTGTTTCTTTGTAAATGCTTCGTAAGGTCTATCACAAAATCCAATCGCAACTTCTCTGTTATAAAATTTGCTTTTGAAGCCTGACTGATGCTTTCATGGAAGTCTCGATGTGCTGCAACAGTCCTCAGCCCTGCAATTCTACAGGCACCTGACACTAACGTGTTGCTACTGCATGAATCAAGATATGTGAAAATCACAAAAACTATCACAATAATATACAGAAATCAGAAACTCTTGCTGTTTTATGCCCTTTTCACAACTTTTGCAAAGGAACTGGCTCCACGATGGTAGGCTCATGACGCTGAACTAATTTCTTCACGGTAGACTCTAGCCTCAGATTACTCGCATCTTGGCATCTTGGGGATCCAGCGATCACATGTTGGTTTTGGTGGTTTGCACATAAGAAATTTCTGTAAACAAATGAGACCCTTAGAAAAGTCCATAGAAAAAAAAAAAACTGCGAAATGTCCAAAGTTCAAGAAATGTTCAAAAGTATTTGAAAACCGACTTCTCTCGAGACTTAAGGACTTTGCACTGACTGCTGCACAGCTGCTGTTTATTCAGTGTATAAGGCTGCAAAAAATCAATGATGGCCAGTCTGACTCGTTTTGCCTCCAAATTGAAAGCCATCAACAAGGAATAGTCCACCAAGCCCAGCTCCCGTAAGACATGAAGATCACATTTCAAGGCCAGTTCTAATGCCTCATGATCTGTGGGTTTTAAGACCTTTGGAAGCGCTCCAAAAGTTTCAATAAAACAATCATCCCACTTCACAGACGCTGGGCTCGAGGGTGCTGGTTTTCCAGTTGGTACCTCCAAAGTTGCTGTAGCTGGCATGTGTCGATGGGCGGCACCTTTGATGTCAAAAATCTGCCAATCATCGTCAATGCCATTAAGCAAATTCCGCATGATGATGATGGTGCGGGTGGAGGGTCGTTTCCCTAGTCTGCTGACTTTGAAGAGTCCAAAGACTTCACACAGGAGGGATGGTTCACCTCTCAATGCTTCAGCTAGCCTTACAGCAAAGGGTCCAGCCTTGCTTGCAAGGTGACCCGCTTCAGCTGCTCGAACTTCCTTTAGCATCAATTGTCCGCACTGGGATTTCCAGAAGGCACTCTTACTCTTACCTCCTGAGGTGCTATGTGGATCACAGCGTCGTAACATCTCACAAAAGTTGGCATCGTTTCGAAAGGCCAAACGACGCAACAAATGAAAACGTAATGGAGCCAAAGCTTCCACCTGCCATCGGCTTCCATCTGGAGCTTGAACAGAGATTGGAATAGGAGCTTCTTCATCATCAATGGAACAAAAATCAATCTCCTCCTGCTCCTTCCGTACAGTTTTAGCCTCCATGTCATCTAATATGCCATGCCCCCAAAGACGAGGTTTCAACTGCTCCCAGTGTTGGGAAGACAGCAATGCATGGGCAATCATTGCACCTAGGTCTTCTATCTTTTCCATAGATGTTGGGAGGGGAACTGCCATACCAAAGGCACCACCTGCGACTGACAAATCGTAAGGCTCCACATACCCTGAACTTTCCAAGAGCCTGCGCGGCTCTTTACAAAGAACTGGCCATGTGTCACCACTTCCAATGCCTGAAGATGATGAAATGGCTCTTGTGGTCACAGGCTGCCCCACAGTGTCCTCTCTACCTTCACCCACCAAAGTCGCATAAAAGCGCTTTAAGATCATCCGAGGATCCATTGTGGCCAGCTTTGGAACTGGATGTAGCAGAGATTCAAGGGAAGAATCATCCAAACTCTTCCCTGCATCTCTGCATTTCTGTTCCTCTTGAATCCCAAACTTGGGCGGGGCAGACAGTGAGCGAGCTTTCGTCCGCCTGGGCATGGCAAAACCAATATCCGTACATCGCCGTGATAACTTGCCTTTGGCAATGACCTTGGGGGTCAAACCACGACTCATTGTGCTCACCTTAGGGCAGCACTCAACCGGCACCCACCAAAAAGGTCGAAACGGTAGTGGGAGTAACAATATGAAAAACAGAGGTCCAAAAATGTCCATGGATCAAAAATGATCCAACAAATGGTCCAAGGCAGTCCAATGGTGGAACATAATCCCTGCCTTGCCTCCATACTTTGGCTGATCCGATCTCCTCCCTGAGGCTCTGAATCATCCTCAGAATCGGAGTCTACAGGAGGTCCCTCCAAATCATTATCAAGGAGATGATGACACTCAGCAAGGCAGTTGTGTAGGTGACAAGTGATGCCCAAGTCCACCAATTCAGTTCCATCTGTCTGCCAGGCCTGCAATTTGGCAGCACAACGTCGTAGAATAGAGGATGCTTCCAACAAACAGCGGCTTCTTAGTGCACATTTGAGAGCTCTCTCATCTGATTGGTTCCAAAACCAAGCGTTCTTCTTTGGAACTTGACCCCCTGGACCAACCTGACGAAAATCACGTAAGACATTGCTCAAGTGTGATTCCACCAATTTCTCGGCGCGTTCCAGCAATGCAATGAGTTCATCCTTTAGTGCTGCTTTGCTCCTGGATGTCTTTTCCACATCTTCAACTGGAGGCCCTCTGAGTTCCAATTCCAACAGCTCCACGGGGTGGACTTCGAAGAGTGCATTGGAAATCTCCCAGCAGCTGTTGGCAAAAGTATGACCACATGGTAACATTTTGGGACAAAACCAAAGGAGGGAGAAGAATACAGAAGCTGGTAACTGCAACAAACGTTCCTGTGGAACAGTCCACTTGGATCTACATACTCGACATCTAAGCCATGAGTTCCTGGTTTCCTGTGAGAAGGTCAATAAGATACGCCTTTCCCCACACATGTAGACACCACGATGGCAAAGCAAAGATTGCCTGCATTGAGAGCAGACCTCATTAGCTTCACCCAAGAGTTGCCTCAGAGATTTCGTTGTGCCAAAAGGACTAAGAGCCAATAGCAACAAGCAGCACCGGGGACGGTCCCCATCCTCTTCCTTTCCTTGAAGTAAGAAAGAGCAGTGATTCTCCTGGAAACAACAAAAATAAAACTGAAAAGTGGCAACAAGACTTTCTATGACAGTTGCATGATGAATGATAGATATGCAAGAAAAAACATGTGCAAGTCTTTCAGTGGCATATGTGGCAGCTTCAAAAAGCATTTAAAAGGAGACAGCAACCGTCCTGGCTGTCGTCTGACAAGCAGTAAGGTGCCAAGTCTGGACAATCCTCCTTGGGTGCATCATCCTGGGGTGATGGTTCATCCTTGGGATGATCATGATCAGCCTCGTTGTCAGTCACCGATCTCTTAAAGCTCTCAATACTACATGATCTGTTGAAGCTCAAAGAAGATCGGATCCAGCCCAAAAATCCCTCTCGCGCCTCAGATCAACATCCCACATTTGGTCAAACTTAAGGAAGCGCACTCGATGCAATTCACAAATGTAGACCCTGGTTTTCTCATCTTTTTTCCACGTCCACAGCATCCTTCAATTCCAGAACATTATTCCCTCCGCACTGATCCTACTTAATATCACCTTCCCATGTTTCATCCGTCTCATCTTCAGGGCTCGGACATGTCCTCTATACAAAAATTATCAAACATTCACAAGGAGTGTATATAGTATAGCGACGTGATCTTAATATTCTACATGTCTACATTATAAAACACCAGCATCGTGAAAAATGATTATACACAATAATGCCATCAACATAAGCAACTTTCTATCGCATGATATTAAGTATTCACAAGATTTCACAACAATCACACCTTTGCCGAGCAGCTGATGGTGACTTGTCTTCACATGGATCCAACACCTCATGCAACCACTGCTCAGTTGGACTCGCATCAACGTTGGTCTCCATGGCGCTTCGGTCATGGCGTTGTCTACAGCACACAGCTGGCTTCGTTGCCTCATTGATGCCTGGTACTAGCACATTATCAATGAATGCTGTATAGCTGTAAAAGTGCTCAAACATGATAAATGATACCAGTAGCTTGGAAATGCTTGGAACATCTTTGATTTGGATGCTCTAATGACTCTAGTGAACTGGTTTGCTGGTGTCGAGTCTTGCGATTTTGCAGTTCTGTGGTTTCAAAGAAACAAAGCTGAGCTGAATCGCAGCTTGGATGGAAAACAAGTTCCCTTGTTGCAGCGAGCTTCTCAGAATCTTTGTGAATTGTGGATTCAACACGCGCTCAATTTCCCACTCTCAAGATCTGGGCTGATGCAGTCTATTTGCTTTACTCCCCCGTTTTTAGAGCAAGTTTTGAGATGTTCAAAGATGTTACAAAGTGTGTGGCTGGTGGTGCCTTGAACTCACGCCGCATACGCTCACAGTAGACTTCCAAGTGAAGTTCTCCCATGCCGGAGATTACCGTCTCGTTCCTTAGGCATCCAGGTATGCCAAAACAGTGCCGTGTCACAGTTCTGCTAGAGACTGGCGACGAAAGATGAAAAGTGAGAATGAAGTACACAACCATCTCCTTGCCTCTTGCCTCCGATACTTGTATCCTCATATTTAATCTTTGAAGAATTTCTGCCGCAAGAGTGACCAAACAACATATTAAAATAAACAAAAGACAACAAATCTCAGGAGCCCAAACGTCTCCTGCCTCACTTCTACCTGGAAGGTAGGGTCTTCACCTCAGCTTCTGCCACAGGATATGAAATCTTATGGAAACAAAAGAACATCGTCGGCCCGGACGCTGGAAACGGCGCAGCGCCTGCGAGCCAACCAGCTAGTGGGAAGTCCAAGCATGGTCTAAAATCCTGATATTGGGGATGGTCATCCCCAACTTTCGTAGAATCCTTATAATGGGTATATAACCCCTACCATCGGGTTTTATGACCCCTTCCCTGCTAGATGGAAATGCTCGGAATTTAGATGAACTTGGACCATGAGAAAGACCAGAGCCATGAGCCTTCTGGAAGCGTGCTTGGTCGTCCCTCGAGGCCGTCACGGAGATGGACATCACCTGATACGACTCGAGGTGTTGCTTGATGCTGCTTGTGGTAAGACTCTCCACATTGCACATAAATGTTCTGCTGGGAACATCTCCATGACCCCTTCCTTGGCCTTGTCTGATAATTTCATAATCCGGATGTTGTCAAAGTATGTTGAAATATCTCAGTTTCCACAGCTACAGTATCCCTCCACCCCACCACAACAGCAAACTCGCCCTTCTTTGTCAAGTGGCTGGCTCAGGAACAAACATTGAGCTGCACCTAAGACAAAACACGGACAGAACTGCAGCGAAACTACGGTATCTCCCACATACCAAACTCCTAAATCTGTGACATTCAAAGATTCGTCTGGCATTTCAGCACCGGGCAAGTTCACCCTGCACCTGAGCATCCTCACGTCAATTTGGCCTTTCCATCTGTAAAGGTTACCCCAGACTCACAGTCCACTCCAGCCAGTGCCACAATATCTCCGGCGCCTGCCTTTCCCACAACAAAATCAGACAAAATCCGGGTCAAAAATGGTCATAATATGTCATAATGATCACTGCAAATTCTTGCCTCGGGCACATCCTTGATCTCGTTAGAGTGCATTCGCACCAATCTTTTCACAGAGATCCTGGAGACGTATCAAGATGACTATTTGAGGGACAGTGTTATCATAGATGATACGGGATACTAGACTTTATTTGAAAATTTGAGCAAAACCAAATTCTTCAATACTTGTCACAATCACACTTACTGTATCTGTATAAGTTCTGTAGATATTTGACTATCATAGGACAATACATTCCCATTTCATTTGGGAAGCTTGGGAGCGACCATACCCAGCCTCTTGTCGTTCATCATGTTGACCTCACAGCTCCCAGTGAATCATCCCGTTGCACTATGGATCATTAGGGTTTCACCAAATTTCACGAATTATTCAATCTACCTGAAATAAGGTCATTGCTGCTGGGGATTTACTATGTTTTACCTAGTGAACCTTTTGGTGTGAAGTCCTACGAGGTTGCTATAATTCACTCAGAATCCTCTTTGCCAAGGTACGATGGAGTCTCCTTTTCCCACCTTGCCCTGATAGACCTCAAGGAAATGAGGGCAAGACATACGACATATAGGCATGCACTGCCAGAATCACAACCTATCAAAAGTTTACACATCTAAGTTGCGGGGAAGTGAAGCAAAGCTGGGTATGTTTTTGAGCCAAGCTTCCCTTTTCACTTTTGAATGCTGAGATTTTTCTGAGAAGATTGGCTTTTCACAGCAAAGCTTCCCAGTTTTGGAGTGGCTTCAAGTTACCATGTTTCTGGAAGCAACGTCAAATCCGAGTCCCCTACCCGCATGTAGGTGACCTGCCCTGCCAAAGGATGGTCCTCAGTGAATCGACATCCAACACATTGCTTTGAAGCTCCAAACACTTGTAAGTCTCGTGATTCTTTATGATCTTGAATCTTATTGATGAATGATGAATGTATATACATAGAAATGAGAAATGAAGAGACACTGTCTCCATCGATCTCTGCAAATTTAATGCCTGCCTGAATCTTGAAGGCATAGCCCACCAAGGGAGCCTTCAAAATGCTTGGGAGAGTTTGCATAAGACTGATTATGATCTGCACAATTCGAAGAAAAACTGTCCTTGAAGATTTTGTCGATGTGTGAAGCAAGAACATCTACTGTCATTCAAGGAGGACACCGTGAGGACACTACTAGTATGTACCTATGCCTTGTTGATGCTATCAGCTACGAGTACCTGTCTGTCTCGTCTTTGAAGTCGGGCAGTTCATTTCAATACACCTTTGGGCACACCCGTTGATCAGATCCCTCCTTCGTGCTGTGGGAGAGATCTACGATTTGTTCCTCATCCTCTGCGTTCAAGGCCTTGAAATCACAAACTTGGCCGCTTTCCATGTAGAACAGCTCCATCCCATGGACTCACATGGACTACCCAGCAGCAGATTCAATGCAGGATATGCAGCAGTACTTCTTTTTTCTGCACGGGATGCAAGGGTGATATTTTTGAGGTCACATGGCTTCAGTATGAAGCTCAACTTTGAAACTCAGCGGTTGCGAAAACCTCATGAGTGAAATTTCGAGGGATCCAATGACACTGCTTCTGGACAAACTTGAGTCAAGTCCTGCGGATTCAATGGCTGATAAGTCGGGGATGTACGGTTTGAGTGACCACCCAAAAATGAACAAGATGCCCTCCAGCTCACACAACTCATCCAAACAACTTACGAGTACATAGTGATTTCAGACCGTTCACGATTAGCATCTTCATTTGGGAAGGAAAATATGTAGAGTGAAATACATCAGTTATGCATCATTTGCTCCTGAGCTCCACCAATATCGTTGTGGCCTGCCTAACAAACATTGATGTCTGTGTCCTTCAGAAAGCGATCGCCCAGTTCAGCCGCATCCTTGGTGCGCCATGTAGCATCTGCCTTGGAGTCCGTGAGGGTTTGGATGCAAATCATCTACCCTCTACAAAACTAAGATATGCCATCTTAGGAAAAGGAAAATCATCTTCAAACATACCTTTGGTGAGGATATGTTATGTTGGTTCCCAGGAGGGTTGATATATTTTTTTTCTCCTGAAGTGAATTCCTATTATTCCCAATGGTTCCCTCCTTCAGGGTGAACAATTCACCCACGAGGCAGCTGCCTTGATGGTTTTATAATGCAAATCACATGTCCTTCTTGGTGGAATCGAATTGTGTCGCTTGTCAATTATGAAATCCTACAACTTACAACCTTTTTCAACCTCAAATCCTTTCCAAAGCACTTCCAGGGTTCTGCGGTTCATTCCTTTTTTGTAAATTACTGTATCTCTAAATGTCACCAGCAAGCTTTTAATCAACACGCCACCAGCGCAACACATTTCCCTTCGAATTCTCTGATCCACCTGGAGATTGAAGTACAGCGCCCCAGAAACCGGCGAGGCATACCAAATCTGAACGCACCACGAAGACCCCCCCACAGTGCTGAGAAAACCAATGAGATGAAGGAAAGACATCTTGATTATCATATATTCCTTGTCATGTGTGTGGCTGTCTGTTTCCTTTATGCTGATTATTGCTGTCATCTACACGTAGAATTAGTTGTAGTATGTTGTAATCCAGAGTCACCTTGCCTGCCGGGTACCATAGTGCTTGTTGATGACCTCAAGTGGCTTGTGACTATGGATGCCTATGAATGGCTTGGGATAACTTGGGGACGTCTCCTTTCAAAGGAGCCGAAGTGAAATCATGGAGCATGCTAGCAATGCAGGTAGTATCTGTCCAATGGAGAATGTTGATCTCTAGGCATTCCTGTGAAATGTTCAGAGGACATCAAAGGACTCAGCCGAGCTGCAAATGAGCTGCCACCCTCAAGTTTTACGGTGAGGACGCCATCCTTTCGGGGCTTACAGTCTTACAGTAACTGACCACCGGGACCACCGCAGTCCTTCCCCTCAAGCAGCGATCTAAAAGTTTGAGTATCAACATCATTCAACATCTATACTAACATATACTAACCATCCAAAAACATTAAAAACAAAGAAAAACAGCTCGAACTTTCTTTATTTTTGCAACCTCAAATTTACATCTCCAATATCTTCCATTTGGCAGCCAAAAAAAAGGCCATCGATCCTCGTAGCCGAGATCATCCACACAGTCCAAATTGCTGACGTCCAAGGAATCGAAGATCCGCTGCAAGGAGACCTCGGCCTTGGCCTTGGTGGAATACATGATGAACATCAGGGATGGTACTATCCCCTCTCATCCCCTGTCAAAGTATTCCATATGGATGTTTCCAAAAAATTTGGTATCCCGAAATCATCCTTTTTATTGGGTTTTCCATTATAAACCATCCATTTTGGGGTACCCCTATTTTTGGAAACACCCATATAATATTCCACAAGACAAAATGGAATAAGTTTCCCACGTGAAATTCTGTCTCTGTCACCTGCATCTCATCACCTGAAGCTTTCAGTAATCTGCGACTTTCCTCCATGGATGTGTCGTGCAGGGCCCTTGAAATCTATTGTTTTGGAATGGTTTGAAAACAAATGTTCAATGTGTCAATAATGTTCATCAATTTTCAATGGCTCTTGGAAGCGTTTGAAAAGTCCGTTGTCTGCGAAGGTGCCTGCCACATCTCCTCGGCCAGTGGCAAAACCTTGAAGTCTTGCAGGAGGCACTCGGACCTTTAGGCGAAACTTGGCGTCCGTTTCCTGTCAAGACATTTTATCACACAACATATTCATATATGTAGAAATCTGGCATTCATAAAAATAGATTTAAAAAAATACCAATAGGGAGTCATGTTATATTCATTTATAATAATTCATTTGGCATTTTATGTCAGCTTTTGATTGTGGATTCATATGGATTTATATTGAATTCATTGGGATGTTACATCAATTGACTTGCGAATGACAGCACCGGCACCTGAACAGGGGTCACCACAGCAAGATGAGGCTTTGCAAATACCCGAAACGCCCGGGCTGCAGAAACTGCTCCAATCCGCGCCGTGGAAAACATGGAGCGCAAACAGCGACAAAACTGTTGAAGCCGAGAATTGGACATGTGATTTGTGACCATCTGAGTCAATAGCGCTGTGCTCCGATTCTCAGATCTTGTTTTCTTGTTTCTCTCAAAAATGGATCAATCTTATCCGTTCTTTCGCATAGATTCAGTCTCACTTGATTTTGCCATATCAATCCATATCAAGTTTGACCTTTCTGGCTTTGCTGTGCAAATTCAGATCTTGTCCAAACCTGTTCTTGATGTTTGGTGCAAAAGCTGCAAGCTGCAATGCCAACCACTGCGCTTCTAAAATGCAAATTCCGCATGTCTCTTCTGGTGAGTGGATGTGAGTTGGTGTTAGTAAGGGGACCACCTGCATACTTGAATAACTTCACTTATATAATATACTTATATAACTACACTAAGTTCTGACCTCAAGGATATGGTTCCCAAGTTTTGCCATAGATCTGAGGGGTCCAACTGTATTCTTCCGGTCCAACGGTGAAGGCCTGGCTCGGCTGCCGCCAGTAGGATTTCCATATGCTTAAAGATCACAAGCACATGACAAGGAATGTTCTGAAATGTTCTGAGGATAACACAAGTAGCGGCATACACCATCAAGCAAATCCTGCAAAGCGATTTGCAGCTTGATTCTTCTGCTCGCATCAATGTCAGTGCACTTTCTCCAGGCCAGTTCCTGTCCCTTCAGACCTGAACTCCCTTGTTTTTGTACGCAGAACCTCGGAGCGGCT